>MU759627.1:32364-49488 GCA_026770625.1 Nicotiana glauca | reverse complement strand
AGCAGTTAGGAGCCCGCCTGGAGAACAGAGGCATATATTTCAAGTTTTAGCAGTCAGGAGCCCGCCTGAAGAACATAGGCATATGTTTCAAGTTTTAGTAGTCAGGAGTCCGCCTGGAGAACAAAGGCATATATTTCAGTTTTAGCAATCAGGAGCTCGCATGGAGAATAGAGGCATATATTTCAAAATTTAGCAGTCAGGAGCCCGCCTGGAGAACAGAGGCATATATTTTAAGTTTTAGCTGTCAGGATCCCGCTTGGAGAACAGAGGCATATATTTCGCCCCCCTGGAAAACAGAGGCATATATTTCCTGTTTTAGCAGTCAGGAGCTCGCCTGGAGAACAGAGGCATATGCTTCAAGTTTTTAGCAGTCAGGATCCCGCCTGGAGAACATATGCATATATTTCAAGTTTTAGCAGTCAGGAGCCCGCCAGGAGAACAGAGGCATATATTTCAAAGTTCTACCAGTCAGGAGCCCGCCTGGAGAACAGAGTCATATATTTCAAGTTTTAGCAGTCAGGAGCCTGCTTGGAGAACTGAGGCATATATTTCAAGTTTTAGCAATCAGTAGCCCGCCTGGAGAACAGAAGCATATATTTCAAGTTTTAGCAGTCAAAAGCATGCCTGGAGAACATAGGCATATATTTAAAAGTTTTAACGGTCACGAGCCATCTTGGAGAATAGAGGCATATATTTCAAGTTTTAGCAATCAGGAGACCGCTTGGACAATAGAGGCATATATTTTAAGTTTTAGCAGTCAGGAGCCCACTTGGATAACAGAGGCATATACTTCACAGTTTTAGCAGTCAGGAGCCGGCCTGGAAAACAGAGACATATATTACAAGTTTAGCAGTCAGGAGCCGGCCTGGAAAACAGAGACATATATTACAAGTTTAGCAGTCAGGAGCCGGCCTGGAAAACAGAGACATATATTACAAGTTTAGCAGTCAGGAGCCGGCCTGGAAAACAGAGACATATATTACAAGTTTAGCAGTCAGGAGCCGGCCTGGAAAACAGAGACATATATTACAAGTTTAGCAGTCAGGAGCCGGCCTGGAAAACAGAGACATATATTACAAGTTTAGCAGTCAGGAGCCGGCCTGGAAAACAGAGACATATATTACAAGTTTAGCAGTCAGGAGCCGGCCTGGAAAACAGAGACATATATTACAAGTTTAGCAGTCAGGAGCCGGCCTGGAAAACAGAGACATATATTACAAGTTTAGCAGTCAGGAGCCGGCCTGGAAAACAGAGACATATATTACAAGTTTAGCAGTCAGGAGCCTCCCAGGAGAACAGAGGAATATATTTCAACGTTCTACCAGTCAGGAGCCCGCCTGGAGAACAGAGGCATATACTTCAAAGTTTTAGCAGTCAGGAGCCGGCCTGGAAAACAGAGACATATATTACAAGTTTTAGCAGTCAGGAGCCTGCCTGGAGAACAGAAGCATATATTTAAAGTTTTAGCAGTCATGAATCCTCCTTGAGAACAGATGCATATATTTCAAGTTTTAGCAGTCAGGAGCCCCCATGGAGAACAGAGACATACATTTAAAGTTTGAGCAGTCAGGACCCCGCCTAAAGAACAGAGGGAGTACAATTTAAATTTTAGCTTTCAAATTCTTATTAATATCTGGTAATATGATGCCCAGCCACCAAACTGGGGCAGAAAATTTTTGTTGTTTTGTCTATTTTGTCAAATTCAGGAGCTCGGCTGGAGAACAGAGGCATACATTTCAAGTTTCAGCATTCAGGAGTCGTACTGGAGAACAGAGGTATATATTTCAAGTTTTAGCATTTAGGAGCTCGCTTGGATAACAGAGGCCTACATTTCAAGTTATTGCAGTCAGGAGCGCATCTGGAGAACTGAGGAATACATTTCAGGTTTTAGCAGTCAGGAGCCCGCCTGGAGAATAGAGGGATACTTTTTAAGTTTTAGTAGTCAGGACCCCGCCTGAATAACAGAGGTAGTACAATTTAAATTTTAGCTTTCAAATTATTATTAACATCTGGTAATATGATGCTGAGCCACTAAACTAGGGCAGAAAATTTTCTTTATTTTGTCTATTTTGTCGAAGTTAGGAGTCCGCCTAGAGAACAGAGGCATACATTTCAAGTTTCAGCAGTCAGGAGCCTGCCCGGAGAACATAGACATATATTTCAAGTTTTAGCATTCAGGAACCCGCCTGGAGAACAGAGGCATATATTTCAAAGTTCTAGAAGTCAGGAGCCCGCCTAGAGAACAGAATCATATATTTCATGTTTTAGCATTCAGGAGCCTGCCTAGAGAACAGAGGCATATATTTAAAAGTTTTCGCAGTCAGGAGCCCTCCTGGAGAACAGAGGCATATATTTCATGTTTTAGTAGTTAGGAGCCCGCCTGGAGAACAGAGGCATATATTTCAAGATTTAGCCATCAGGAGACCGCCTGGAGAATTGTGGCATAAATATCAAGTTTTAGTAGTCAGGAGCCCGCCAGGAAATAGAGGAATATATTTCATGTTTTAGCATTCAGGAGCCTGCATTGAGAGCATAGGCATATATTTCATGTTTTAGCAGTCAGGAGTCCGCTGGAGAACAAAGACATACATTTAATGTTTTAGCAGTCAGGACCCCGCCTGGAGAACAGAGGCATATATTTCAAAGTTCTAGCACTTAAGAGCCTACCTGGAGAACAGAGGCATATATTTTAAGTTTTAGCAGTCAGGAAGCCTCCTGGAGAATAGAAGCAAATATTTCGCCCGCTTGGCCAATAGAGACATATATTTCAATTTTTAGCAGTCAGGAGCCCGCCTGTAGAACAGAGGCATAAGTTTCATGTTTTAGCAGTCAGGAGCCTGCATGGAGAACATAGGCATATATTTAAAGTTTAAGCAATCAGGAGCCCGCCTGGAGAACAGAGGTATATGTTTCAAAGTTGTATCAGTCAGGAGTCCGCCTGGAGAACAGAGTCATATATTTCAAGTTTTAGTAGTCAAGAGCCTGCTTGGAGAACAGAGGCATATATTTAAAAGTTTTAGCTGTCAGGAGCCCTCCTGGAGAACAGAGGCGTATATTTCATGTTTTAGCAGTCAGGAGCCCTCCTGGAGAATAGAGACATAAATTTCAAGTTTTAGCAGTCAGGAGCCCACTTGGATAAACAGAGGCATATATTTCAATTATTAGCAGTCAGGAGCCCACCTGGAGAACAAAGGAATATATTTCAAGATTTAGCTGTCAGGAGCCAGCCTGGAGAACAGAGGCATATATTTAAAAGTTTTAGTAGTCAGGAGCCCTCCTTCAGAACAGAGGCGTATATTTCAAGTTTTAGCAGTCCGGAGCCCTGCTGGAGAATAGAGGCATATATTTCAAGTTTTAGCAGTCAGGAGCCCACTTGGATATACAGAGGCATATATTTCAATTATTAGCAGTCAGGAGCCCCCCTGGAGAACAAAGGAATATATTTCAATATTTAGCTGTCATGAGCCAGCCTGTAGAACAGAGGCATATATTTAAAAGTTTTAGTAGTCAGGAGCCCTCCTTCAGAACAGAAGCGTATATTTCAAGTTTTAGCAGTCCGGAGCCCTGCTGGAGAATAGAGGCATATATTTCAAGTTTTAGCAGTCAGGAGCCCACTTGGATATACAGAGGCATATATTTCAATTATTAGCAGTCAGGAGCCCCCCTGGAGAACAAAGGAATATATTTCAATATTTAGCTGTCATGAGCCAGCCTGTAGAACAGAGGCATATATTTAAAAGTTTTAGTAGTCAGGAGCCCTCCTTCAGAACAGAAGCGTATATTTCAAGTTTTAGCAGTCCGGAGCCCTGCTGGAGAATAGAGGCATATATTTCAAGTTTTAGCAGTCAGGAGCCCACTTGGATATACAGAGGCATATATTTCAATTATTAGCAGTCAGGAGCCCCCCTGGAGAACAAAGGAATATATTTCAATATTTAGCTGTCATGAGCCAGCCTGTAGAACAGAGGCATATATTTAAAAGTTTTAGTAGTCAGGAGCCCTCCTTCAGAACAGAAGCGTATATTTCAAGTTTTAGCAGTCCGGAGCCCTGCTGGAGAATAGAGGCATATATTTCAAGTTTTAGCAGTCAGGAGCCCACTTGGATATACAGAGGCATATATTTCAATTATTAGCAGTCAGGAGCCCCCCTGGAGAACAAAGGAATATATTTCAATATTTAGCTGTCATGAGCCAGCCTGTAGAACAGAGGCATATATTTAAAAGTTTTAGTAGTCAGGAGCCCTCCTTCAGAACAGAAGCGTATATTTCAAGTTTTAGCAGTCCGGAGCCCTGCTGGAGAATAGAGGCATATATTTCAAGTTTTAGCAGTCAGGAGCCCACTTGGATATACAGAGGCATATATTTCAATTATTAGCAGTCAGGAGCCCCCCTGGAGAACAAAGGAATATATTTCAATATTTAGCTGTCATGAGCCAGCCTGTAGAACAGAGGCATATATTTAAAAGTTTTAGTAGTCAGGAGCCCTCCTTCAGAACAGAAGCGTATATTTCAAGTTTTAGCAGTCCGGAGCCCTGCTGGAGAATAGAGGCATATATTTCAAGTTTTAGCAGTCAGGAGCCCACTTGGATATACAGAGGCATATATTTCAATTATTAGCAGTCAGGAGCCCCCCTGGAGAACAAAGGAATATATTTCAATATTTAGCTGTCATGAGCCAGCCTGTAGAACAGAGGCATATATTTAAAAGTTTTAGTAGTCAGGAGCCCTCCTTCAGAACAGAAGCGTATATTTCAAGTTTTAGCAGTCCGGAGCCCTGCTGGAGAATAGAGGCATATATTTCAAGTTTTAGCAGTCAGGAGCCCACTTGGATATACAGAGGCATATATTTCAATTATTAGCAGTCAGGAGCCCCCCTGGAGAACAAAGGAATATATTTCAATATTTAGCTGTCATGAGCCAGCCTGTAGAACAGAGGCATATATTTAAAAGTTTTAGTAGTCAGGAGCCCTCCTTCAGAACAGAAGCGTATATTTCAAGTTTTAGCAGTCCGGAGCCCTGCTGGAGAATAGAGGCATATATTTCAAGTTTTAGCAGTCAGGAGCCCACTTGGATATACAGAGGCATATATTTCAATTATTAGCAGTCAGGAGCCCCCCTGGAGAACAAAGGAATATATTTCAATATTTAGCTGTCATGAGCCAGCCTGTAGAACAGAGGCATATATTTAAAAGTTTTAGTAGTCAGGAGCCCTCCTTCAGAACAGAAGCGTATATTTCAAGTTTTAGCAGTCCGGAGCCCTGCTGGAGAATAGAGGCATATATTTCAAGTTTTAGCAGTCAGGAGCCCACTTGGATATACAGAGGCATATATTTCAATTATTAGCAGTCAGGAGCCCCCCTGGAGAACAAAGGAATATATTTCAATATTTAGCTGTCATGAGCCAGCCTGTAGAACAGAGGCATATATTTAAAAGTTTTAGTAGTCAGGAGCCCTCCTTCAGAACAGAAGCGTATATTTCAAGTTTTAGCAGTCCGGAGCCCTGCTGGAGAATAGAGGCATATATTTCAAGTTTTAGCAGTCAGGAGCCCACTTGGATATACAGAGGCATATATTTCAATTATTAGCAGTCAGGAGCCCCCCTGGAGAACAAAGGAATATATTTCAATATTTAGCTGTCATGAGCCAGCCTGTAGAACAGAGGCATATATTTAAAAGTTTTAGTAGTCAGGAGCCCTCCTTCAGAACAGAAGCGTATATTTCAAGTTTTAGCAGTCCGGAGCCCTGCTGGAGAATAGAGGCATATATTTCAAGTTTTAGCAGTCAGGAGCCCACTTGGATATACAGAGGCATATATTTCAATTATTAGCAGTCAGGAGCCCCCCTGGAGAACAAAGGAATATATTTCAATATTTAGCTGTCATGAGCCAGCCTGTAGAACAGAGGCATATATTTAAAAGTTTTAGTAGTCAGGAGCCCTCCTTCAGAACAGAAGCGTATATTTCAAGTTTTAGCAGTCCGGAGCCCTGCTGGAGAATAGAGGCATATATTTCAAGTTTTAGCAGTCAGGAGCCCACTTGGATATACAGAGGCATATATTTCAATTATTAGCAGTCAGGAGCCCCCCTGGAGAACAAAGGAATATATTTCAATATTTAGCTGTCATGAGCCAGCCTGTAGAACAGAGGCATATATTTAAAAGTTTTAGTAGTCAGGAGCCCTCCTTCAGAACAGAAGCGTATATTTCAAGTTTTAGCAGTCCGGAGCCCTGCTGGAGAATAGAGGCATATATTTCAAGTTTTAGCAGTCAGGAGCCCACTTGGATATACAGAGGCATATATTTCAATTATTAGCAGTCAGGAGCCCCCCTGGAGAACAAAGGAATATATTTCAATATTTAGCTGTCATGAGCCAGCCTGTAGAACAGAGGCATATATTTAAAAGTTTTAGTAGTCAGGAGCCCTCCTTCAGAACAGAAGCGTATATTTCAAGTTTTAGCAGTCCGGAGCCCTGCTGGAGAATAGAGGCATATATTTCAAGTTTTAGCAGTCAGGAGCCCACTTGGATATACAGAGGCATATATTTCAATTATTAGCAGTCAGGAGCCCCCCTGGAGAACAAAGGAATATATTTCAATATTTAGCTGTCATGAGCCAGCCTGTAGAACAGAGGCATATATTTAAAAGTTTTAGTAGTCAGGAGCCCTCCTTCAGAACAGAGGCGTATATTTCAAGTTTTAGCAGTCCGGAGCCCTGCTGGAGAATAGAGGCATATATTTCAAGTTTTAGCAGTCAGGAGCCCACTTGGATAATAGAGGCATATATTTCAAGTTTTAACACTCATGAGCCCGCCTGAAGAACAGAGGCATATATTTCAAGTTATAGCAGTCAGGAGCCCGCCTGGATAACATAGGCATATATTTCAAGTTTTAGCTGTTTGGAGCCCGCCAGGGGAACAGAAGCATATATTTTAAGTTTTATCAGTCAGGAATCTTCCTAGAGAACAGAGGCATATATTTCAAATTTTAGCAGTCAGGAGCCCGCATGGAGAACAAAGGCATACATTTCAAGTTTTAGCAGTTAAGACCCCGCTTGAAGAACAAAGGGAGTACAATTTAAATTTTAGCTTTCAAATTCTTATTAATATCTGGTAATATGATGCCCAGCCACCATACTGGGGTCGAAAATTTCCTTTGTTTTGTCTATTTTGTCAAATTCAGGAGCCCGCGTGGAGAACAGAAGCATACATTTCAAGTTTCAGCAATCAGGAGCAGGCCTGGAGAATAGAAGCATATATTTCAAGTTTTAGCAGTTAGGAGCCCGCTTGGAGAATAGAGGCATAAATTTAAAGTTATAGCAGTCAGGAGCGCATCTGGAGAACTGAGGCATACATTTCAAGTTTTAGCAGTCAGGTGCCCTCCTGGGGAACAGAGGCATACATTTTAAGTTTTAGTAGTTAGGACCCCGCTTGAAGAACAGAGTGAGTATAATTTAAATTTTAGCTTTCAAATTCTTATTAATATCTGGTAATATGATGCCAAGCCACCATACTGGAGCAAAAAATTTTTTTTTGTTTTGTCAATTTTGTCGAAGTTATGAGCCCGCCTGGAGAACAGAGGAATACATTTCAAGTTTCAGCAGTCAGGAGCCTGCCTGTAGAACAGAGGTATACATTTCAAGTTTTAGCAGTTAGGACCCCACCTGAAGAATAGAGTGAGTACAGTAAAAATTTTAGCTTTCAAATTCTTACTAATATCTGGTAATATGACGCCCAACCACCAAACTGGGGCAGAAAATTTTCTTTGTTTTGTCTATTTTATTGAAGTCAGGAGCCCGCCTGGAGAACAGAGGAATATATTTCAAGTTTTAGCAGTCAGGAGCCTGCCTGGAGAACAGAGGCATATATTTGAAAGTTTTAGCAGTAAAGAGCCCTCCTGGAAAACAGAGACCAATATTTCAAGTTTTAGTAGTCAGGAGCCCGCCTGGAGAACAGAGGCATATGTTTCAAGATTTAGCAATCAGGAGCCCGCCTGGAGAACAAAGGCATATATCTCAAGTTTTAACAATCAGCAGCCTGCCTGGAGAACAGAGGCATATGTTTCATGTTTTATCAGTCAGGAGCCCGCTTGGAGAACATATGCATATATTTCAAGTTTTAGCAGTCCGGAGCCCACCTGGAGAACAAAGGCATATATTTCAAAGTTCTAGCAGTCAGGAGCCCCCCCTGGAGAACAGAGTCATATATTTCAAGTTTTAGCAGTCAGTAGCCTGCCTGGAGAACAGAGGCAAATATTTTGAGTTTTAGCAGTCAGGAGCCCGTCTGGATAACAGAGGCAAATATTTCAAGTTTTGGCAGTCAGAAGCCTGCCTGGAGAATAGAGGCATATATTTAAAAGTTTTAGTAGTCAGGAACCCTCCTGGAGAACAGAAGCATATATTTAAAGTTTAAGTCGTCAGGAGCCCGCATGGAGAACACAGTCATATATTTTAAGATTTAGCAGTCAGGAGCATGCCTAGTGAACAGAGGCATATATCTCATGTTTTAGCAGTCAGGAGTCTGCCAAGAGAATAGAGGCATATATTTCAAGTTTTAGGAGTCAGGAGCCCGCCTGGAGAACAGTGGCATATATTTCAAGTTTTAGCAGTCAGGAGCGCGCTTAGAGAACAGAGGCATATATTTCAAGTTTTAGCAGTCAGGAGCCCGCGTGGAGAACAGAGGCATATATTTCAAAGTTCTAGCGGTTAAGAGACCACCTCGAGAACAGAGGAATTTATTTCGAGTTTTAGCGGTCAGGAGCTCGCTTGGGGAACAACGGCATATATTTCAAGTTTTAGCAGTCAGGAGCCTGCCTAAAGAACAGAGGCATATATTTAAAAGTTTTAGCAGTCAGGAGCCCTCCTAGAGAACAGAGGCCTGTATTTCAAGTTTTAGTACTCAGGAACCCGCTTGGAGAACAGAGGCATATGTTTCAAGATTTAGCAGTCAGGAGCCCGCCTAGAGAATAGAGGCATATATTTCAAGTTTTAGCAGTCAACAGCCTGCCAGGAAAACAGAGGCATATGTTTCAAGTTTTAGCAGTCAGGAGCCTGTCTGGAGAACAGAGGCATATATTTAAAAGTTTTATCAGTCAGGAGCCCTCCTGCAGAAAAGAGGCATATATTTCAAGTTTTAGCAGTTAAGAGCCTACCTGGAGAAAAGAGTCATATATTTCAAGTATTAGCAATCAGGAGTCTGCCTGGAGAACAGAGGCAATTTTTTTGAGTTTTAGCAGTCAGGAGCTCGCTTGGAGAACAGAGGCATATATTTCAAGTTTTAGCAGTCAGGAGCCTGCCTGGGGAACAGTGGCATATATTTAAAAGTTTAAGCAGTCAGGAGCCCTCTTAGAGAACAGAGGCATATATTTCAAGTTTTAGCAGCCATGAGCCCACTTGGATAACAGAGGTATATATTTCAAAGTTGTAGCAGTCAGGAGCCCGCCTGGAGAACAGTGGCATATATTTCAAATTTTAGCAGTCAGGAGTGCGCTTAAAGAACAGAGGCATATATTTCAAGTTTTAGCAGTCAGGAGCCTGCCTGGAGAACATAGTCATATATTTAAACGTTTTAGCAGTCAGGAGCCCTCCTGGAGAACAGAGGCCTATATTTCAAGTTTTAGTACTCAGGAGCCCGCCTGGAGAACTGAGGCATATGTTTCAAGATTTAGCAGTCAGGAGCCCGCCTGGAGAATAGAGGCATATATCTCAAGTTTTAGCAGTCAACAACCTGCCTGGAGAACAGAGGCATATGTTTCAAGTTTTAGCAATCAGGAGCCTGCCTGGAGAACAGAGGCATATATTTAAAAGTTTTGGCAGTCAGGAGCCCTCCTGGAGAACAGAGGCGTATATTTCAAGTTTTAGCGGTTAGGAGCTCTCCTGGAGAATAGAGGCATACATTTCAAGTTTTAGCAGTCAGGAGCCCACTTGGATAACAGAGGCATATATTTCAAGTTTTAGCAGTTAGGAGCCCGCCTGGAGAACAAAGACATATATTTCAAGTTATAGCAGTCTGGAGTCCGCCTGGAGAACAGATGCATATATTTCAAGTTTTAGCAGTTAGGAGCACGGCTGGGGAACATAAGCATATATTTCAAGTTTTATCAGTCAAGAACCCTCCTAGAGAACAAAGGTATATATTTCAAGTTTTAGCAGTCAGGAGCCCGCATAGAGAACAAAGGCATACATTTCAAGTTTTAGCACATATTACTCCGCCTGAAGAACAGAGGGAGAACAATTTAAATTTTAGCTTTCAAATTCTTATTAATATCTGGTAATATGATGCCCAGCCACCAAAATTGGGTAGAAAATTTTCTTTGTTTTGTCTATTTTGTCCAAGTTAGGAGCCCGCCTGGAGAACAGAGGCATACATTTCAAGTTTCAGCAGTCAGGAGCTGGCCTGGAGAACAGAGGCATATATTTCAAGTTTTAGCAGTTAGGAGCCCTCTTGGAGAACAGAGGCATAAATTTTAAGTTATAGCAGTTAGGAGCACATCTGGAGAACTGAGGCATACATTTCAAGTTTTAGCAGTCACGTTCCCTCCTGGAGAACAGTGGCATACATTTTAAGTTTTAGTAGTTAGTACAATTTAAATTTTAGCTTTCAAAATCTTATTAATATCAGGTAAGATGATGCCCAGCCACCATAGTGGAGCAAAAAATTTTCTTTGTTTTGTCAATTTTGTCGATGTTATGAGCCCGCTTGGAGAACAGAGGAATATATTTCAAGTTTCAGCAGTCAGGAGCCTACCTGGAGAACAGAGGCATATATTTAAAAGTTTTAGCAGTCAGGAGCCCTCTGGGAGAACAGAGGACTATATTTCAAGTTTTAGTAATCAGGAGACCGCCTGGAGAATAGAGGCATATGTTTCAAGATTTAGCAGTCAGGAGACCGCCTGGAGAACAGAAGCATATATCTCATGTTTTAGTAATTAGGAGCCTGCCTGGAGAACATAGGCATATGTTTCATGTTTTAGCAGTACAGAGCCCGCCTGGAGAACAAAGGCATATATTTCAAAGTTCTAGCAGTCAGGAGCCCGCCTGGAGAACAGAGTCATATATTTCAAGTTTTAGCAGTCAGGAGCCTGCCTAGAGAACAGAGACATATATTTCGAGTTTTAGCAGTTAGGATCCCTCCTAGAGAATAGAGGCATATATTTCAAGATTTAGTAGTCAGGAGCCCGCTTGGAGAATAGAAGCATATATCTCAAATTTTAGCAGTTAGGAGCCCGCATGGAGAACAAAGGCATATATTTTAAGTTTTAGCAGTCACGAGCCCGCCTGGAGAACAAAGGCATATATTTCAAGTTTTAGCAGTCTGGAATCCGCCTGGAAAACAGAGACATATATTTCAGTTTTTACAGTCAGGAGCCCAGATGGAGAATAGAGGCATATATTTCAAGTTTTAACAGTCAGGAGCCCGCCTGGAGAATAGAGGCATATATTTTAAGTTTTAGCAGTCAGGAGTCCGCCTGGAGAGCAAAGGCATATATTTCGCCCGCCTGGAGAACAGAGGCATATATTTCAAGTTTTAGCAGTCAGGAGCCCGCCTGAAGAACATAGGCATATGTTTCAAGTTTAAGCAGTCAGGAGACCGCCTGGAGAACATAGGCATATATTTCAAGTTTTAGCAGTCAGGAGCCCGCCCGAAGAACAGAGACATATATTTTAAAGTTCTAGCAGTCAGGAGCCCGCCTGGGGAACATAGTCATATATTTCAAGTTTTAGCAGTCAGGAGCCTGCCTGGAGAATAGAGGCAAATATTTTGAGTTTTAGCAGTCAGGAGCCTGCCTGGAGAACAGAGGCCTATATTTAAAAGTTTTAGCAGTCAGGAACCCTACTAGAGAACAAAAGCATATATCTAAACTTTTAGTAGTCAGGAGCCCGCATGGAGAATAGAGGAATATATTTCAAGACTTAGAATTCAAGAGCTCGCCTAATGAATAGAGGCATATATCTCATGTTTTAGCAGTTAGAAGCCCGCCTAGAGAACAGAGGCATATATTTCAAGTTTTAGCAGTCAAGAGTCCCCCTGGAGAACTGAGGCATATATTTCAGTTTTAGCAGTTACGAGCCCGCATGGAGAATAGAGACATATATTTCAAGTTTTAGCAATCAGGAGCATGCCTGGAGAATAGAGGCATATATTTTTAGTTTTAGCATTCAAGAGCCCGCTTGAAGAATAGAGGCATATATTTCGACCGCCTAGAGAACAGAGACATATATTTCAAGTTTTAGCAGTCTGGAGCCCGCATGGAGAACAGAGGCATATGTTTCAAGTTTTAGTAGTCAGTAGCCCACCTCGAGAACATAGGCATATATTTCAAGTTTCTAGCAGTTAAGAGCCTACCTGGAGAACAGAGTCATATATTTCAAGTTTTAACAATCAAGAGCCTGCCTGGAGAACATTATTTCGAGTTTTAGCAGTCAGGAGCTCGCTTGGAGAACAAAGGCATATATTTCAAGTTTTAGCAGTCAGGAGCCTGCCTGGGGAACAGTGGCATATATTTAAAAGTTTTAGCAGTCCGGAGCCCTCCTAGAGAACAGTGGCATATATTTCAAGTTTTAGCAGCCAGGAGCCCACTTGGATAACAGAGGTATATATTTCAAATTTTTAGCAGTTAGGAGCCCACCTGGAGAACAGAGGCATATATTTCAAAGTTCTAGCAGCTAAGAGCCCACCCGGAGAACAGAGGCATTTATTTTAAGTTTTAGCAGTCAAGAGCTCGCTTGGGGAATAGAGGCATATATTTCACGTTTTAGCATTCAGGAGCCTGCCTGGAGAACAGAGGCATATATTTAAAAGTTTTAGCAGTCAGGGGCCCTCCTGGAGAACAGAGGCCTATATTTCAAGTTTTAGTACTCACGAGCCCGCCTGGAGAACAGAGGCATATGTTTCAAGATTTAGCAGTCAGGAGACCGCCTGGAGAACAGAGGCTTATATCTCAAGTTTTAGCAGTCCGGAGCCTTCCTGGAGAACATATGCATATATTTCAAGTTTTAGCAGTCAGGAGCCCGCCTGGAGAAAAGAGGCATATATTTCAAATTCTAGCAGTCAGGAGCATGCCTATAGAACATAGTCATATATTTCATGTTTTAGTAGTAAGGAGTCTGCCTGGAGAACAGAGACATATTTTTCAAGTTTTAGCAGTCAGGAGCCCTCCTAGAGAACAGAGGCATATATTTCAAGATTTAACAGTCAGGAGCCTGCCTGGAGAACTGCGGCATATATTTTAAGTTTTAGCAGTCAGGAATCCGCCTGGAGAACAAAGGCATATTTTTCGCCCGCCTGGAGAACAAAGGCATATATTTCAAGTTTTAGCAGTTGGGAGCCCGCCTGGAGAACATAGGCATATGTTTCAAGATTTAGCAGTCAGGAGACCGCCTGGAGAACAGAGTCATATATTTCAAATTTTAGCAGTCAGGAGCCTGCCTGGAGAACCGAGGCATATACTTTGAGTTTTAGCAGTCAGGAGCCCGCCTGGAGAACTGGGGCAGATATTTCAAGTTTTAATAGTCAGAAGCCTGCCTGGAGAACAGAGGCATATGTTTAAAAGTTTTAGCAGTCAGGAACCCTCCTGGAGAATAGAAGCATATATTTAAAGTTTTAGTAGTCAGGAGCCCGCAGGGAGAACAGTGGCATATATTTAAATGTTTTAGCAGTTAGGAGCCCTCCTGGAGAACATAGGCATATATTTCAAGTTTTAGCACCCAGGAGCCCACTTGGATAACAGAGGTATATAGTTCAAAGTTTTAGCATACAGGAGCTCAGCTAGAGAACAGAGGCATATATTTCAAGTTTTAGCAGTCATGAGCGCGCTTGGAGAAGAGAGGCATATATTTCAAGTTTTAGCAGTCAGGAGCCTGCGTGGAGAACAGAGACATATATTTCAAAGTTCTAGCAGTTAAAAGCCCACCTGGAGAACAGAGGCATTTATTTCGAATTTTAGCAGTCAGGAGCTCGCTTGGGGAACAAAGGCATATATTTCAAGTTTTAGCAGTCAGGAACCTGCCTGGAGAACAGAGGCATATATTTATAAGTTTTAGCAGTCAGGAGCCCTCCTGGAGAATAGAGGCCTATATTTCAAGTTTTAGTACTTAGGAGCCCGCCTGGAGAACAGACGCATTTGTTTCAAGATTTAGCAGTTAGGAGCCCGCTTGGAGAACAGAGGCATATGTTTCAAGTTTTAGCAGTTAGGAGACCGCCTGGAGAACAGGAGCATATGTTTCATGTTTTAGTAGTCATGAGACCGCCTGGAGAACATAGGCATATATTTCAATTTTAGCAGTCAGGAGCCCGTCTTGAGAAAAGAGGCATATATTACAAAGTTCTAGCAGTCAGGAGACCTCCTGGAGAACAAAGTCATATATTTCAAGGTTTAGAAGTCATGAGCCTGCCTGGAGAACATAGGCATGTATTTCAGTTTTAGCAGTCAGGAGCCCGCATGGAGAATAGAGGCATATATTTCAAGTTTTAGCAGTCAGGAGCCCGCCTGGAAAATAGAAGCATATATCTCAAATTTTAGTAGTTAGGAGCCCGCCTAGAGAACAAAGGCATATATTTCAAGTTTAGCAGTCAGCAGCCTGCCTGGAGACCAGAATGTCTCATGTTTTAGCAGTCAGGAGCCCGCAAGGAGAACATAGGAATATATTTCAAGTTTTTGGAGTTAGGAGCCCGCCTGGGGAACAGAGGTATATATTTCAAAGTTCTAGCAGTTAAGAGCCCATCTGGAGAACAGAGTCATTTATTTCAAGTTTTAGCTATCAGGAGCCTGCCTGGAGAACAGAGACATTTATTTCGAGTTTTAGCAATCAGGAGCTCGCTTGGAGAACATAGGCATATATTTCAAGTTTTAGCAGTCACGAGCCTGCCTGGGGAACAGTGGCATATATTTTAAAGTTTTAGCAGTCAGGAGCCCTCCTAGAGAACAGAGGCATATATTTCAAGTTTTAGCAGCCAGGAGTCCCCTTGGATAACAGAGGTATATATTTCAAAGTTTTAGCACTCAGGAGCCCGTCTGGAGAACAGAGGCATATATTTCAAGTTTTAGCAGTCAGGAGCGCACTTGGAGAATAGAGGCATATATTTCAAGTTTTAGCAGTCGGGAGCACGCGTGAGAACAGAGGCATATATTTCAAAGTTCTAGCAGTTAAGAGCCCACCTAGAGAACAGAGGCATTGATTTCGAGTTTTAGCAGTCAGGAGCTTGCTTTGGGATAGAGGCATATATTTCAAGTTTTAGCAGTCAGGAGTCTGCCTGGAGAAGAGAGACATATATTTAAAAGTTTTAGCTGTCACGAGCCATCCTGGAGAACAAAGGCCTATATTTCAAGTTTTAGTACTCTGGAGCCCGCCTGGAGAACAGAGGTGTATGTTTCAAGATTTAGTAGTCAGGAGCCCGCCTGTAGAACAAAGGCATATGTTTCAAGTTTTAGCAGTCAGGAGCCTGCCTGGAGAACATAGGCATATATTTCAAGTTTTAGCAGTCAGGAGCCCGCCTGGAGAACAAAGGCATATATTTCAAATTCTAGCAGTTAGGAGCCCGCCTATAGAACAGAGTCATATATTGCATGTTTTAGCAGTCAGGAGTCTGCCTGGAGAACAGAAACATATATTTCAAGATTTAGCAGTCAGGAGCCCGCCTAGAAAATAGAAGCATATATCTCAAATTTTAGCAATTAGGAGCCCGCCTGTAGAACAAAGGCATATATTTCAAGTTTTAGCAGTCACGAGCCCGCCTGGAGAACAGAGGCATTTATTTCGAGTTTTAGCAATCAGGAGCTCGCTTGGGGACAGGGGCATATATTTCAAGTTTTAGCAGTCAGGAGCCTGCCTGGAGAACATAGGAATATATTTAAATGTTTTAGCAGTCATGAGCCCTCCTGGAGACAGAGTCCTATATTTCAAGTTTTAGTACTCTGGGGCCCGCCTGGAGAATAGAGGTATATGTTTCAAGATTTAGCAGTCAGGAGCCCGCGTGGAGAACAGAGGCATATAT
The DNA here is from genome assembly GCA_026770625.1 of Nicotiana glauca. Lineage (NCBI taxonomy): Eukaryota > Viridiplantae > Streptophyta > Magnoliopsida > Solanales > Solanaceae > Nicotiana > Nicotiana glauca. Next base: position 33,501 of record MU759627.1, on the reverse strand, counting down.
CTCAAGTTTTAGCAGTCAGCAGCCTGCCTGTAGAACAGAGGCATATGTTTCAAGTTTTAGCAGTCAGGACCCTGCCTGGAGAACATAGGCATAGATTTCAAGTTTTAGCAGTCAGGAGCCCGCCTGGAGAACATAGGCATATATTTCAAATTCTAGCAGTCAAGAGCCTTCCTATAGAACAGAGACATATATTTGATGTTGTAGCAGTTAGGAGTCTGCCTGGAGAACAAAGATATATATTTCGATTTTTAGCAGTCAGGAGCCCTCCTAGAGAACAGAGGCATATATTTCAAGATTTAGCAGTCATGAGCCCGCCTAGAAAATAGAATCATATATCTTAAATTTTAGCAGTTAGGAGCCAGCCTTTAGAACAAAGGCATATATTTCAAGTTTTAGCAGTCAGGAGCCCGCCTGGAGAACAGAGGCATATATTTTATGTTTTAGCAGTTAGGAGTCCGCCTGGAGAGCAATGGCATATATTTCACCCGCCTGGAGAACAGAGGCATATAATTCAAGTTTTAGCAATCAGGAGACCACCTGGAGAACAGAGGCATATGTTTCAAATTTTAGCAGTCAGGAGACCGCCTAGAGAACATAGGCATATATTTCAAATTTATAGCAGTCAGGAGCCCGCCTGCAGAACAAAGTCATATATTTCAAATTTTAGCAGTCAGGATCCTGCCTGGAGAACAGAGGCATGTATTTTAGTTTTAGCAGTCAGGAGCTCGCATGGAGAATAGAGGCATATATTTCAAGTTTTAGCAGTCAGGAGCCCGCCTGGAGAACAGAGGCATATATTTCAAGTTTTAGCAGTCAGGAGCCCGCCTGGAGAAAAGAGGCATATATTTCAAATTATAGCAGTCAGGAGCCCGCTTGTAGAACATAGGTATATATTTCAAGTTTTAGCAGTCAGGAGCCCGCCTGGGGAAAAGAGGCATATATTTCAAATTCTAGCAGTCAGGAGCCCGCCTATAGAAAATAGTCATATATTTCATGTTTTAGCAGTCAGGAGTCTGCCTGGAGAATAGAGACATATATTTTGAGTTTTAGCAGTCAGGAGCCTTCCTAGAGAACAGAGGCATATATTTCACGATTTAGCAGTCAGGAGCCCGCCTAGAAAATAGAAGCATATATCTC
>MU759627.1:0-19521 GCA_026770625.1 Nicotiana glauca | reverse complement strand
TATTTCGAGTTTTAGCAGACAGGAGCTCGATTGGGGAACAGAGACATATATTTCAAGTTTTAGCAGTCAGAGCCTACCTGGATAACAGAGGCATATATTTAAAAGTTTTAGCAGTCAGCAGCGCTCCTGGAGAACAGAGACCTATATTTCAAGTTTTAGTACTCTGGAGTCCGCCTGGAGAACAGAGGTATATGTTTCAAGATTTAGCAGTCAGGAGCCCGCACAGAGGCATATATCTCATGTTTTAGCAGTCAGGAGCCTGCCTTGAGAACAAAGGCATATGTTTCAACTTTTAGCAGTCAGGAGCCTACCTGGAGAACATAGGCATATATTTCAAGTTTTAGCAGTGAGGAGCGCGCCTGGAGAACCGAGGCATATATTTCAAATTCTAGCAGTCAGGAGCCCGCCTATAGAACATAGTCATATATTTCAAGTTTTAGCATTCAGGTGTCTGCCTGCAGAACAGAGACATATATTTCGAGTTTTAGAGGTCAGGAGCCCTCCTAGAGAACAGAGGCATATATTTCAAGATTTAGCAGTCAGGAGCCCTCCTGGAAAATAGAAGCATATACCTCAAATTTTAGCAGTTAGGAGCCCGCCTAGAGAACAAAGGCATATATTTCAAATTTTAGCATCCACAAGCCCGCCTGGAGAACAGACGCATATATTTCACGTTTTAGCAGTCCGAAATCCGCTTGGAGGACAGAGGCATATATTTCAGTTTTAGCAGTAAGGAGCCCGCATGGAGAATAGAGGCATATATTTCAAGTTTTAGTAGTCAGGAGACCGCCTGGATAATAGAGGCATATATTTTATGTTTTAGCAGTCAAGAGTCCGCCTGGAGAGCAAAGGAATATATTTCGCCCGCCTGGAGAACAGAGGCATATGTTTCAAGGTTTAGCAGTCAGGAGCTCGCCTGGAGAACAGAGGCATATGTTTCAAGTTTTAGCAGTCAGGAGCCCGCCTGGAGAACAAAAGGCATATATCTCAAGTTTTAGCAGTCAGCAGCCTGCCTGGAGAACAGAGGAGTATGTCTCAGGTTTTAGCAGTCAGTAGCCCGCCTGGAGAACATAGACATATATTTCAACTTTTAGTAGTCAGGAGCCTGCCTGGAGAACAGAGGCATATATTTCAAGTTTTAGCAGTCAGGAGTCCGCCTGCAGAGCAAAGGCATATATTTCCCGCCTAGAGAACAGAAGAATATATTTCAAGTTTTAGCAGTCAGGAGCCCGCCTGGAGAACAGAGGCAGATGTTTCATGTTTTAGCAGTCAGGAGACCGCCTGGAGAACATAGGCATATATTTCAAATTTTAACAGTCAGGAGACCGTCTGGAGAACAGAGGCATATATTTGAAAGTTCTAGCAGTCAGGAGACTGCTTGGAGATCAGAGTCATATATTTCAAATTTTAACAGTCAGGAGACCGTCTGGAGAACAGAGGCATATATCTCAAGTTTTAGCAGTCAGGAGCCCGCCTACAGAAGAGAGGCATATATTTCAAATTTTAACAGTCAGGAGACCGTCTGGAGAACAGAGGCATATATCTCAAGTTTTAGCAGTCAGGAGCCCGCCTACAGAAGAGAGGCATATATTTCAAATTTTAACAGTCAGGAGACCGTCTGGAGAACAGAGGCATATATCTCAAGTTTTAGCAGTCAGGAGCCCGCCTACAGAAGAGAGGCATATATTTCAAATTTTAACAGTCAGGAGACCGTCTGGAGAACAGAGGCATATATCTCAAGTTTTAGCAGTCAGGAGCCCGCCTACAGAAGAGAGGCATATATTTCAAATTTTAACAGTCAGGAGACCGTCTGGAGAACAGAGGCATATATCTCAAGTTTTAGCAGTCAGGAGCCCGCCTACAGAAGAGAGGCATATATTTCAAATTTTAACAGTCAGGAGACCGTCTGGAGAACAGAGGCATATATCTCAAGTTTTAGCAGTCAGGAGCCCGCCTACAGAAGAGAGGCATATATTTCAAATTTTAACAGTCAGGAGACCGTCTGGAGAACAGAGGCATATATCTCAAGTTTTAGCAGTCAGGAGCCCGCCTACAGAAGAGAGGCATATATTTCAAATTTTAACAGTCAGGAGACCGTCTGGAGAACAGAGGCATATATCTCAAGTTTTAGCAGTCAGGAGCCCGCCTACAGAAGAGAGGCATATATTTCAAATTTTAACAGTCAGGAGACCGTCTGGAGAACAGAGGCATATATCTCAAGTTTTAGCAGTCAGGAGCCCGCCTACAGAAGAGAGGCATATATTTCAAATTTTAACAGTCAGGAGACCGTCTGGAGAACAGAGGCATATATCTCAAGTTTTAGCAGTCAGGAGCCCGCCTACAGAAGAGAGGCATATATTTCAAATTTTAACAGTCAGGAGACCGTCTGGAGAACAGAGGCATATATCTCAAGTTTTAGCAGTCAGGAGCCCGCCTACAGAAGAGAGGCATATATTTCAAATTTTAACAGTCAGGAGACCGTCTGGAGAACAGAGGCATATATCTCAAGTTTTAGCAGTCAGGAGCCCGCCTACAGAAGAGAGGCATATATTTCAAATTTTAACAGTCAGGAGACCGTCTGGAGAACAGAGGCATATATCTCAAGTTTTAGCAGTCAGGAGCCCGCCTACAGAAGAGAGGCATATATTTCAAATTTTAACAGTCAGGAGACCGTCTGGAGAACAGAGGCATATATCTCAAGTTTTAGCAGTCAGGAGCCCGCCTACAGAAGAGAGGCATATATTTCAAATTTTAACAGTCAGGAGACCGTCTGGAGAACAGAGGCATATATCTCAAGTTTTAGCAGTCAGGAGCCCGCCTACAGAAGAGAGGCATATATTTCAAATTTTAACAGTCAGGAGACCGTCTGGAGAACAGAGGCATATATCTCAAGTTTTAGCAGTCAGGAGCCCGCCTACAGAAGAGAGGCATATATTTCAAATTTTAACAGTCAGGAGACCGTCTGGAGAACAGAGGCATATATCTCAAGTTTTAGCAGTCAGGAGCCCGCCTACAGAAGAGAGGCATATATTTCAAATTTTAACAGTCAGGAGACCGTCTGGAGAACAGAGGCATATATCTCAAGTTTTAGCAGTCAGGAGCCCGCCTACAGAAGAGAGGCATATATTTCAAATTTTAACAGTCAGGAGACCGTCTGGAGAACAGAGGCATATATCTCAAGTTTTAGCAGTCAGGAGCCCGCCTACAGAAGAGAGGCATATATTTCAAATTTTAACAGTCAGGAGACCGTCTGGAGAACAGAGGCATATATCTCAAGTTTTAGCAGTCAGGAGCCCGCCTACAGAAGAGAGGCATATATTTCAAATTTTAACAGTCAGGAGACCGTCTGGAGAACAGAGGCATATATCTCAAGTTTTAGCAGTCAGGAGCCCGCCTACAGAAGAGAGGCATATATTTCAAATTTTAACAGTCAGGAGACCGTCTGGAGAACAGAGGCATATATCTCAAGTTTTAGCAGTCAGGAGCCCGCCTACAGAAGAGAGGCATATATTTCAAATTTTAACAGTCAGGAGACCGTCTGGAGAACAGAGGCATATATCTCAAGTTTTAGCAGTCAGGAGCCCGCCTACAGAAGAGAGGCATATATTTCAAATTTTAACAGTCAGGAGACCGTCTGGAGAACAGAGGCATATATCTCAAGTTTTAGCAGTCAGGAGCCCGCCTACAGAAGAGAGGCATATATTTCAAATTTTAACAGTCAGGAGACCGTCTGGAGAACAGAGGCATATATCTCAAGTTTTAGCAGTCAGGAGCCCGCCTACAGAAGAGAGGCATATATTTCAAATTTTAACAGTCAGGAGACCGTCTGGAGAACAGAGGCATATATCTCAAGTTTTAGCAGTCAGGAGCCCGCCTACAGAAGAGAGGCATATATTTCAAATTTTAACAGTCAGGAGACCGTCTGGAGAACAGAGGCATATATCTCAAGTTTTAGCAGTCAGGAGCCCGCCTACAGAAGAGAGGCATATATTTCAAATTTTAACAGTCAGGAGACCGTCTGGAGAACAGAGGCATATATCTCAAGTTTTAGCAGTCAGGAGCCCGCCTACAGAAGAGAGGCATATATTTCAAATTTTAACAGTCAGGAGACCGTCTGGAGAACAGAGGCATATATCTCAAGTTTTAGCAGTCAGGAGCCCGCCTACAGAAGAGAGGCATATATTTCAAATTTTAACAGTCAGGAGACCGTCTGGAGAACAGAGGCATATATCTCAAGTTTTAGCAGTCAGGAGCCCGCCTACAGAAGAGAGGCATATATTTCAAATTTTAACAGTCAGGAGACCGTCTGGAGAACAGAGGCATATATCTCAAGTTTTAGCAGTCAGGAGCCCGCCTACAGAAGAGAGGCATATATTTCAAATTTTAACAGTCAGGAGACCGTCTGGAGAACAGAGGCATATATCTCAAGTTTTAGCAGTCAGGAGCCCGCCTACAGAAGAGAGGCATATATTTCAAATTTTAACAGTCAGGAGACCGTCTGGAGAACAGAGGCATATATCTCAAGTTTTAGCAGTCAGGAGCCCGCCTACAGAAGAGAGGCATATATTTCAAATTTTAACAGTCAGGAGACCGTCTGGAGAACAGAGGCATATATCTCAAGTTTTAGCAGTGAGGAGCGCGCCTGGAGAACAGACGCATATATTTCAAGTTTTAGCAGTCAGGAGCCCGCCTGGAGAACAAAAGGCATATATCTCAAGTTTTAGCAGTCAGGAGCCTGCTTGGAGAACAGAGGAGTATGTCTCATGTTTTAGCAGTCAGTAGCCCGCCTGGAGAACATAGACATATATTTCAACTTTTAGTAGTCAGGAGCCCGCCTGGAGAACAGAGGCATATATTTCAAGTTTTAGCAGTCAGGAGCCTACCTGGAGAACAGAGGCATATATTTATAAGTTTTAGTAGTCAGGAACCCTCCTGGAGAACAGAAGCATATATTTAAAGTTTTAGCAGTCAGGAGCCCGGATAGAGAACAAAGGCATATATTTCAAGATTTAGCAGTCAGGAGCCCGCCTGGTGAACAGAGGCATATATCTCATGTTTTACCAGTGAGGAGCCCGCCTGGAGAACAGAGGCATATAATTGAAAGTTCGAGCAGTCAGGAGACCGCCTAGAGATCATAGTCATATATTTCAAGTTTTAGCAGTCAGGAGCCTGCTTGGAGAATAGAGGCATGTATTTCATTTTTAGCAGTCAGGAGCCCGCATGGAGAATAGAGGCATATATTTCAAGTTTTAGCAGTCAGGATCCCCCCTGGAGTACAAAGGCATATATCTCAAGTTTTAGCAGTCAGAAGCCTGCCTGAAGAACAGAGGCATATATTTCAAGTTTTAGCAGTTAGGAGCCTGCCTGGAGAACAGAGGCATATATTTATAAGTTTTAGCAGTCAGGAACCCTCTTGGAGAACAGAAACATATATTTAAAGTTTTAGTAGTCAGGAGCACACATGGAGAAGAGAGGCTTATATTTCAAGTTTTCACAGTAAGGAGCCTGCCTGGGGAACAGTGGCATATATCTTAATGTTTTAGCAGTCAGGAGCCCTCCTGGAGAACAAAGGCATATATTTCAAGTTTTAGCAGCCAAGAGCCCACTTGGATAACAAACGTATATATTTCAAAGTTTTAGAAGTCAGGAGCCCGCCTGGAGAACAAAGGCATATATTTTAAGTTTTAGCTGTCAGGAGCGCGCATGGAGAACAGAGGCATATATTTCAAGTTTTAGAAGTCAGGATCCCGCGTGGAGAAGAGATGCATATATTTAAAAGTTCTAGCAGTTAAGAGCCCATATGGTGAACAGAGGCATTTATTTCGAGTTTTAGCAGTCAGGAGCTCGCTTGGGGAACAGAGGCATATATTTCAAGTTTTAGCAGTCAAGAGCCTACCTGGAGAACAGAGGCATATAATAAAAAGTTTTAGCAGTCAGGAGCCCTCCTGGAGAACAGAGACCTATATTTCAAGTTTTAGTACTCAGGAGCCCGCCTGGAGAACAGAGGCATATGTTTCAAGATTTAGCAGTAAGGAACACGCATGGAGAACAGAGGCATATATCTCAAGTTTTAGCGGTCAGCAGCCTGCTTGGAGAACAGAGGCATATGTTTCAAGTTTTAGCAGTCATGAGCCTTCCTGGAGAACATAGTCATATATTTCAAGTTCTAGCAGTCAAGAGCCTGCATGGACAACAGAGGCATATATTTCAAATTCTAGCAGTCAGGAGCCCGCCTATAGAACAGAGTCATATATTTCAGGTTTTAGCAGTCAGGAGTCTGCCTCGAGAACACAGACATATATTTCAAGTTTTAGAAGTCAGGAGCCCTCCTGGTGAACAGGGGCATCTATTTCAAGATTTAGAAGTCAGGAGCCCGCTTGCAAAATAGAAGCATATATTTCAAATTTTAGCAGTTAGGAGCCCGGCTGGAGAATAAAGGCATATATTTCAAGTTTTAGCAGTCAAGAGCCTGCCCGGAGAACATACGCATATATTTCAAGTTTTAGCATTACGGAATCCTCCTGGAGAACAGAGGCATATATTTCAGTTTTAGCAGTCAGTAGCCCGCATGGAGAATAGAGGCATATATTTCAAGTTTTAGCAGTCAGGAGCCTGCCTGGAGAACATAGGCATATATTTCAAGTTTTAGCAGTCAGTAGCCCGCTTGGAGAACAGAGGCATATATTTCAAATTCTAGCAGTCAAGAGCCCGCCTATAGAACTGAGTCATATATTTCAAGTTTTAGCAGTCAGGAGTCTACCTGGAGAACAGAGACATATATTTCGAGTTTTAGCAGTCAGGAGCCCTCTTGGAGAACAAAGGCATATATTTCAAGATTTAGCAGTCAGGAGCCCACCCGGAAAATAGAAGCATATATCTCAAATTTTAGCAATTAGGAGCCCGCCTGGAGAACAGAGGCATATATTTCAAGTTTTAGCAGTCACGAGACCGCCTGGGGAATAGACGTATATATTTCAAGTTTTAGTAGTCCGGAATCCGCCTAGAGAACTGAGGCACATATTTCAGTTTTAGCAGTCAGGAGCCCGCATGGAGAATAGAGGCATATATTTCAAGTTTTAACAGTCAGGAGCCCGCCTGGAGAACAGAGGCATATATTTTATGTTTAAGCAGTCAGGAGTCCGCCTGGAGAGCAAAGGCATATATTTCCCTCCTAGAGAACAGAAGAATATATTTCAAGTTTTAGCAGTCAGGAGCCCGCCTGGAGAACAGAGGCAGATGTTTCATGTTTTAGCAGTCAGGAGATCGCCTGGAGAACATAGGCATATATTTCAAATTTTAACAGTCAGGAGCTCGTCTGGAGAACAGAGGCATATATTTGAAAGTTCTAGCAGTCAGGAGACTGCCTGGAGAACAGAGGTATATGTTTCAGGATTTAGCAGTCAGGAGCCCATCTCGAGAACAGAGGCATATATCTCATGTTTTAGCAGTCAGCAGCCTGCCTGGAGAACAGAGGCATATGTTTCAAGTTTTAGCAGTTAGGAGCCTACCTGGAGAACATAGGCATATATTTCAAGTTTTAGCAGTCAGTAGCCCGCCTGGAGAACTGAGGCATATATTTCAAATTCTAGCAGTTAGGAGCCTGCCTATAGAACATAGTCATATATTTCAAGATTTAGCAGTCAGGAGTCTGCCTGCAGAACATAGACATATATTTCGACTTTTAGCGGTCAGGAGCCCTCCTAGAGAACATAGGCATATATTTCAAGATTTAGCAGTCAGGAGCCCGCCTGGAGAACAGACGCATATATTTCAAGTTTTAGCAGTCCGGAATCCACCTGGAGAACAGAGGCATATATTTCAAGTTTTAGCAGTCCGGAGCCCGCGTGGAGAACAGAGGCATATATTTCAAAGGTCTAGCAGTTAAGAGCCCACCTGGAGAACAGAGGCATTTAGTTCGTGTTTTAGCAGTCTGGAGCTCGCTTGGGGAACAGAGGCATATATTTCAAGTTTTAGCAGTCAGGAGCCTGCCTGGAGAACAGAGGCATATATTTCAAGTTTTAGCAGTCAGGAGCCTGCCTGGAGAACAGAGGCATATATTTAAAAGTTTTAGCAGTCAGGATCGCTCCTGGAGAACAGAGGCCTATATTTCAAGTTTTAGTACTCTGGAGCCCGCCTGGAGAACAGAGGTATATGTTTTAGGATTTAGCGGTCAGGAGTCCGTCGCGAGAACAGAGGCATATATCTCATATTTTAGCAGTCAGCAGCCTGCATGGAGAACAGAGGCATATGTTTCAAGTTTTAGCAGTCAGGAGCCTACCTGGAGAACATAGGCATATATTTCAAGTTTTAGCAGTCAGGAGCCCGCCTGGAGAACCGAGGCATATATTTCAAATTCTAGCAGTCAGGAGCCCGCCTATAGAACATAGTCATATATTTCAAGATTTAGCAGTCAGGAGTCTGCTTGCAGAACATAGACATATATTTTGAGTTTTAGCGGTCAGGAGCCCTCCTAGAGAACATAGGCATATATTTTAAGATTTAGCAGTCAGGAGCACGCCTGGAAAATAGAAGCATATACCTCAAATTTTAGCAGTTAGGAGCCCGCCTGGAGAAGAAAGGCATATATTTCAAGTTTTAGCAGCCACGAGTCCGCTTGGAGAATAGACGCATATATTTCAAGTTTTAGCAGTCCGGAATCCGCCTGGAGAACAGAGGCATATATTTCAAGTTTTAGCAGTCCGGAGCCCGCTTGGAGAACAAAGGCATATATTTCAAAGTTCTAGCAGTTAAGAGCCCACCTGGAGAACAGAGGCATTTATTTCAAGTTTTAGCAGTCAGGAGCTCGCTTGGGGAACAGAGGCATATATTTCAAGTTTTAGCAGTCAGGAGCCTGCCTGGAGAATAGAGGCATATATTTAAAAGTTTTAGCAGTCAGGAGCGCTCCTGGAGAACAGAGGCCTATGTTTTAAAGTTTTAGTACTCTGGAGCCCGCCTGGAGAACAGAGGTATATGTTTCAAGATTTAGCAGTCAGGAGCCCGCCTGGAGAACAGAGGCATATATCTCATGTTTTAGCAGCCAGCAGCCTGCCTAGAGAACAGAGGCATATGTTTCAAGTTTTAGCAGTCAGGAGCCTTCCTGGAGAACATAGGCATATATTTCAAGTTTTAGCAGTCAGGAGCCCGCTTGGAGAACCGAGGCATATATTTCAAATTCTAGCAGTCAGGAGCCCGCCTATAGAACATAGTCATTGTAGACGCGTGATTTTTGACCCTCCCCAAGATTTTTCACATTTTCAGCGTAAATATTTAATTTAGGTCTAATATAGCTATTTTAGCTAATTTTGACTATTTTACTTTATTTCGTCACAAAATACAGATATATATATATATATATAAAATTTAGTTTATATTTTTCTCATAAACTTGAAAAATACAAAAATAGCACCTTATTTTTAATCTTTATATAATTTTGAAAATTACAAAAAATAATTTTTTTAATGTTTTGTAGCCATTTTAAACTTAAAAAATACAAAAACTAATACTTTATATTTTCTCTTTATATAAAAATGAAGTTACAAAAAATAATTTTATTAATGTTTTGTAGTTATTTTAAATCTTGAAAAAATACCAAAAAAACATAGTTTTGTTTTAATTGTCAATCTTACTTTGATAGTTATTTTGCTTACGTAGTATTAATTAAATAACTTCGTATTTTATTCTCGGTTACGGGCAAAGAATAATATTCGGGTTCAAACTACCCGTTTTTAGGCCTAATTTTTGGACCTAGCCCATAATAATCTGAGTCCACTACACATGGGGAACACGGACAAGAAAGACCCATCACTCTAGGGTGCCCAACCCACGTGAGCCCCCTCTAATTTTGGTCTTGATATTTTTAAATATATACACATGCACACAACAGATAAAAGGGGAGAGATTTTTCACAAAGGAGAGGATCACGTTTTTTAGCAGAGAAAGAGACTGTTCATCTCCTTCAGGAGAAAACAAAACAAAAAACCCTAACAGTAGCAGCCCCTCCCATCATCACCTTCGTCCAGCAACAACCAAGCACCTCCATCCCTCTCAACGTCGACCAGTCCCAAAAGCCAGCGACCAAACAACCAAGCACCTCCAGCCCTCTCAACGTCGTTCCATCTCCACGACCCTAAACTTCCGTCGGCCACCAGCTGCTCCAACAAACCAGACGCCAGCAGCAACCAATGAACCAGCGACGTCCAGCTCGTCGACCACCCACGTCGCCATAACCAGTCAGTTCGCCCAACGACAACACTTTAACACCACTGTCATGTGAAGCTGTCGCCGCTGCTGGTTCTTCGTCCAAAAATAAACGACCATCTCCACACCTGAACGACCTAAACCAGTCGACCACCATATCCGTTTGAGTTTCGTTTGAGGTTCCGTCCAGGTCCGAACTTTGGTGAGACGAGTTTTTCTGTTTGGAACGCTTGTACGTTGGCTCGGATTGAGGAGAGTTCTTATTCGGTCATTAAGTATTTGTTTTTCTGCTCATTAGGTATGTAAACATTCCCCTATTTACATTTGTTTTGAATTTACGAATGAAACTTGGATGTTAATAGTTAACTCGAATATGTTCCTTAGTAGCTCATGAAATTGTTTTAGTATTATAGGGAGTTATTCCAGATCTAAATGCCTATTTGAATTGGTTAATCATATGCCTATTAAGAAAAAATATGAATAAGTGATTAATAGGTGTATATTTGTTGGTTAGTTCATGTGACTATGGTTGTTTGCTTCCTTTTTTAAGTTTCTTCCGATGAATGTGTTTCAAAGTTTAAAGTGTTATGTTGAGCCTAGAATGTTATCATGCTTGTCTTCAGTCTGCTGCGTTTTCGTCACCGTGTTGATTAGAAGAGTTTTATTGGCATCTTAAAATTTTCTGTCAACTTTAACCAATAGGCATTGAAGAATTAATCATCTAGTTAGATCATGGCAGAGATGTACCCTTTTAGCTTCATATGAATTAATGTAGTATCCATATGTTATTTTGAATATGAAACAAGCAGGAACCTATCTCGATTAGTTTAAGTTGATTGGGTTAAGGAATTAGTGCCTTAGGTTCTGCCTTAGGTTTGCCTATCAAATATATAAAAATCATAGTATACTTTAGGCTGGCCTATAAATAATAAATGAGACGAGCCTCGCCAAATAAAATGCACAAACTGCGGGGCCCTCATAAATGTATATATTAAAAATAGTTAGACTTTAGGATGGGCCGTTTAGCAAATTTCACGGCCTTTCCAAAATAATAACGCATTAGTATCTTTAGACGCGTATTTAATAATGTTATCACCCTAAACTCGGGTGCACATTTATGTGACCCAAATCCAAATCTCAACGGAGTCGAAATGTGTCGATAACCACAGGTACATTGATGTGACGTGGTTCGAGATACGTTTTCACAACGTTGTAATTCTTTGTTAAAATAATAATAATAGTAATAATAAAGGCGGTTCAAAGTTAAAATTGGCACATAAGTTCATATTTGTTAAAATCAGATAAATAAGCCAAATACAACAATTAAGCGACCGTGCTAGAACCACGAAACTCGGGAATGCCTTACACCTTCTCCCGGGTTAACAGAATTCCTTATCCGAATTTCTGGTTCGTAGACTGTAAGATAGAGTCAATATTTTGCTCGATTCGGGATTCAAACCGGTGACTTGGGACACCCTAAATCTCCTAATTGGCGACTCTGAAATAAATAAACAAATACCGTTTTGATTGTCCTTTAATTGGAAAAACTCCATTTACCACGCCCTTCGCGGGGTGCGGTAGTGCCAAAAGGAGGAGTGACAGCTCTGGCGACTTTGCTGGGGACCTTGACCCATAACCACTTGTTCAGGGTTAGAAATTCGAGCTTGTGATAAATTGTTGTATTTTGTTTTGTTTATCTGATTTTATTTCATGTTCCATGCCCAATGTGCAAAATGTGCTTTTTACCGCTTTTGTATTATTTGAGCTATATATATAAACTGTGCCGAAACCCTTCTCTTCTCACCTCCGGGGATGTGCTTACTGGTTGAGACTCCCTATTTTGCTAGTGTCAATACCCTAAAATAAGAAAGGGGTCAGAGAAGTTACTAAGCCGGATGGCCTTTTGGTTCCCGGTACGTTGCCCCCTTCTTGACTCGAGTTGTCCGCTCAGGTACACAGTCTAGAACATATACTCTTGTTTTTAACCTAGAATAACTTGACTTCATGCCGGATCCCTAGTAGGAACGCTTATATGCATCATGTTGCATTTGACTTAGGGGACTCAACACAGGGGTTGGGTCCGTCTAGGACAGGTGACCTGAAATGAAAAGACCATCTTGATGCATTATATGTGCTACATGCTGCATTTCTTCAAGGGTAAAAGAGTCATTTGACGGTCCAATGATAATTAAGGACAAATGGCACGCCTAGTCATGTTAATCATATTAAATATGAAGGCTGCATGATTTTTTAGATAAGCATGATATTATTTTAATCAAAGGCATGGGGAACAATTATGGAATCCAAGAAGTTTTGGAATTCCCCCATGTCCCCCATGCTTAATTTTGGGACAAGCGCACATGGGGAACATTGTGGAACCCAAGAAGTCTTGGAATTCCACTATATCCCCCACGCTTCATTTTGGGACAAGCGCACATGGGGAACATTGTGGAATCCAAGAAGTCTTGGAATTCCCCCATGTCCCCCACGCTTCATATTGGGAAAAGCACATGGGGAACATTTGTGGAATCCAAGAAGTCTTGGAAATCCCTATGTCCCTTATGCCACATTTTGAAAATAAAAATAAGCATGAAAATGCAAAAAGATTTTGTACTTTGTCATCATTTTCCATAAATTAGAAAGTCAAAAAGGAGAAAAAAAGAAAATTAAAAAAGATTTTGTACTTCGTCATCATTTTTCATAAATGAGAAAATCAAAAAAGAGAAAAAGAAAATTCAAAAAGATTTTGTATGTTTCATCCATTTTCAAGAAAAAAAAAACAAAAAATATATGTTTATCTAAATTAGTTGTTCTCGCCCGTACCCAATCGGGCAGAACTATGCTGGTTTGATTCTCACCGGATGTGAGATACGTAGGCAACCCTCATCGGGTCCAACCTCCTTTTTTTGCAAAAATAGCCAAAAAAAATGNGTGTTTGCAATACCGGGTCATTTACTTTAATTTAGAAAACAAGAAAAAGAGTCTTGAATAAATTAGGTGATGCCGTTTGTCAAAAATAGCTGAATGTTCCCGAAAGGGACGCCGGAAGGCTGACTTTGTATAAACAGCCACTTTTGGGTCATTTTTTGGATTTTTGGCCGGTTGACCCACACAGCCTTAAAATCTTCGTCCCCGAGGCGCTGGAAGGCCGTGTTTGCAATATCGGGTTTTATTTTGAAAAAAAAGTCTTAAGTAAGTCGGGCAGTGCCGTTTTATCAAAAATAGCCAAATGTTCCCGAAAGGGACGCCGGAAGGCTGACTTTGCATAAACTGCCACCCTTGGTCATTTTTAGGGTTTTTGACTGGTTAGCCCACACAGCTATAAAATATTCATCACCGAGGTGCTGAAAGGCCGTATTTGCAAAACCATGTCTTTTGTTTTAATTTGAAAAACAAAGAAAAAAAAAGAGACAGTGGGCAAGTGAATGCCTTTGTGATTTTGGTCAAAATAAGCCGATCCAGCTTCGGCAATGTGTTAAATCGTTCTTGTCAGGATAGCCTTAGAGTATCTTTCAGTTGTCGAAAGGCTGTTTTCGTAAAAGAACGAACAAGTTTGTAAGTGTCATAAAATGATCATTCCCCGCCTCAAAATTCACGTGAAATTGAGAAGGGGCCACGTGTGCAAAAAATAGCCATTTGGTTAAAATTTGCCACATAGGGGAAGGAATCTGTCAGTTTGTTTTTTTATTTGTAATTCTTTTGATTAGAGTATGAATGTTGTATGATTTTCGAGTCTGTAGGTCATCTTTTCGTCAAAGTCTGTTAGTTTGATCAGTTTTTGAACCTTTCTTTTAAAATCAAAGTTTGTTTTATTATGAAAAACTGGAAAAAAAAAATGTTTGTTGTTTGCCGTGTATTTGCCCGAACTATGCAAGGTCTGATTCATGCGGGGTCATGATACATAGGCAATCTCCATAAGATTCGACCACAACCAAAAAGCAAAAAAAAAAATTGAAAAGAAAAAAAATGAAATGAAAAAAGAAAAAGTTTTAATAAGAATAAGGACTGACTGAGTCCACAAAAAAAAAGAGTGCAAAGTTTTGATAATCATAAGGACTGACTGAGTCCACAAAAAATATTGTTAATAATAAGGGCCGACTGAGTCCATTCTAACATGTTTTGTTTTGAATTGTAAAGTAAGTTGAGGTGGTTGGTTTGTGGCAAGCGGGCAACGCAAGATCCCCAAATGATGGTACAAGAGGAAATAGCCCAAAGATTGAAAAGCTTAGAACATCGGTTGAAAAACACGCAAGGGGTGGCAGGTCAAAAGAGTGTTGCTTTCAAAGATCTATGTCTGTTCCCCGATGTCCACTTGCCGCCTGGTTTCAAGATTCCCAAATTTGAAAAGTACGATGGACATTGACACCCAATAGACCATTTGAAAAGGTATTGCAATCAACTAAGGAGTTTAGCAAGAACTGAAGAATTGCTAATAGCTTACTTTGGGGAAAGCCTCACGGGAGTAGCATCTGAATGGTTTTTGGATCAAGACGCATCTCGCTAATGCGTTTGGAACGACATGGCACAGGCCTTTGTCAAACAATTCCAATACAACATCGACATTGCCCCAGACCGCATTTTCCTTTCAATTCTGAAGAAGAAACCAAGTGAAAGTTTCAGGGAATATGCCCTTAAATGGAGAGAGCAAGCAGCTCGTGCTGAGCCACCCATGGATGACCACGAGTTAATCGATGTCTTCCTTTATACTCTAGAGCCGGATTACTTTCAAAACATTATGTCCGCGGTTGGTCAACCCTTCTTAGATGTAATCAAAATGGGAGAAAGAGAACGGTCTTAAGACAGGCATAATTATAAGTGAAGCAGCTCTCAAGGCTACAGCTCAGGCTGTCCAAATTGAATCTAGTGAGATGGATGAAGAAGTCATGATGATGTCAGGGTCAAGAAGAGGTCCCAGAATAACACCTCGACGGTATGCACAACCTCAACAGATTTTCCATGACTCTCCTGAGCAATACTATCCACCTCAGAACCCACCATACTCAATTGATCCACCTCAGTATGTTGTCCAGCCATCAAATCATCCAAGAAAACGGGCACGGGTGTCACAAAATCTCCACCAGCTTCCGCAGGATTTCAAAGTGCCTTATAACCCATATCCAAGCCAGTGATATAGAAGGGAACAGAAGCTAAAAGATAATTTTACACCAATAGGAGGGTCCTATGCAAGCTTATTTGAGAAGTTAAGACAACATGACATGATTGCACTGATTCCTCCAAATCATATGGACCCACGTGCGAGAAGTTTTGATCCATCTAAAAGGTGTGAATACCATTCCAACGCCCAAAGGCATAATGTGGAAAGTTGTCGGGATCTGAAAAGGGAAATCAAAAGGATGATCCAGGAAAGGTCGATTGTGATTCAAGACAGTGAGACCCAGAATATCGCGCTGAATCCTTTACCTGCACATGATGATACACACTTTGTGGCGGTGATTCCTGGTGACATGGGATATGAGAATCCACTCGGGAATTTGCCGACTAAAATGGGAGAAGGCCATAGTGATTCTGATAATCAGATGTGTGGCTAAATGTCAGGCTTATCTATTGGAGAGTCATGTAAGAAGGAATCTTGGTGGCTTAATTTGTTGTCATTTATGTTGTCCAACTTATTTCAGGGTTGTAATCTGGATATTGTCTGTAACTCAAACCCTTCTATCTTTCGATTTTGTCCGGTTCAGTTGGTCGTAGTACCTAATTTAGTATTATCTAGGTTTGTTCTAGAGTGTGTAATCCAGTTTATTGTGCTTGTTTTTTTATAACTCTTCCCTCGTCTGTCTAATGCAATTTTTTGTCTTTCGTTACTTCTAGTCAATTTTCTTTGATTTAGGTCTTTTCTCTTTATAGTTCTTTTCTGTCGACTCTAATGACATGACATGCGCGCATAATTTGGGCCTAATCTTAAAAGTTAATCGTAAAGCCATTGGGAGGTGATCGGGACATTTAAAGGAAATAAGAACGGTTTAAGACTATGTGGAACCCGAGTCATGTGAAAATGGGGAAAGTAAAAAGAAAACCGTTAAAGGCAAGTTGGCCATGTTGACATGGGGTCGTTCGCAGTAATGAAAATAAGAATGTTGCGCAACAGTGCTTTAATGATATGGCGAATGTTAATTGTGTTGTTTGCACTTGGTATGTTTTGAAGATTGGAATGACGAAGGCATTTTGTTCTGCTACCTAAACACTTTATCCTTCGTTAACCCGTCGAGCCTTATTTGTTTTCTTTCATACCCCTCCTTCGGAATCAGTAGCAAAGACTAGAAACACAAACATGGAAGATAAAGAAAAAAAACAACAAAAATAACAAAAAAGAAAAGAAAGAGATAAAAAAAAGAAAAATGAAAAGGAAATCAGGTGGGAACTACGTTTGACCTGATTCCTCAAAGAGGATACGTAGGCGCTCCACATCTCGGTCATAGTGTAACAAAAAATTAAAAATCCCCAAGCAAGAAACTGGGGCAAAAGTTGTGTTTTTTGTAAAGAAATCTAATTCCGAAGATTGTAAATTTTGAACCCAAATTGTATTTTTTTTAGCCTTTAAATACCCTTTCTTTCTAGCCCTATCCAAATCCCAGATTACGGTCCAAAGAAAGACCTTTTGACCAATCTTCAAAAGAGGCCAAGTCAGGCAAATGAGAGAGTCTCATCAGAACATAACACTCTGATCCCGAACAGAAAAGACTCTGATCCCAGCAGAAAAATATGAGTTTTAGCGGTAACACCCCAATACCCAACGGAAAAGTAATACAAATGAGAGAGTCTTATCGGTGAAAACCTTCACGGGCACCATGAGGCGATGAAAGCTGAGAGAAAAACCAAAATGAGGGAGGCTTGATAGTGAAAAACTTAGGGCACTACAAGTCAAATAAAGGTGAGAATCAGATGGGTAATCACCAAATGAAGATCTTGAAAGATGATTGACGACGGAGGATAGGCCATATGTGCATGTCATGACCATTAGAGTCGGTATCCGCATTTGATAGTTTTTTTTAGTTTCTCTTGTTAAAGAGTCCTTTCTTTCCTTTGTCTTTTATTCTATTCCTTTTTATCTTTATCCTTTCATTAAAAATTTCCCCAGTAGAGTCTGTTTGGTCAAAACAAGTTAGAAATGACTTCAAAATTTGCCATCAGCTTTCCAATTGTGCAAGACGGAATCTAATTGGTACACCCAAGTGGTATAAGTCAGGAGGGAAAAAGCGCAAGGCCAGTGTCCAGAAGGATATTCCCCAGGAAGAGGAAATTGACAAAGGGATGGATCAGTGTCGAGGAGGATATCTCCAGCAAAAAGCGAAGGTTAATGACCTCAAGGCCAAATCTAATGTGACTCAAAGGTCGGGGAAATGCCCATTCCCTAGATG
This sequence comes from Nicotiana glauca, assembly GCA_026770625.1. Taxonomy (NCBI): domain Eukaryota; kingdom Viridiplantae; phylum Streptophyta; class Magnoliopsida; order Solanales; family Solanaceae; genus Nicotiana; species Nicotiana glauca. Next base: position 1,948 of record MU759627.1, on the reverse strand, counting down.
TGCCACAAAAGAAGGGAGAAGATCCCCAGCAGAAAAGGTATTTCCAGTGACAAGGATGAACGAAGAAAATAGTTCATCAATAAAACATGCAAGATCCTCAAGCAGGGTCACTGTCATAGGAATTTGGGTGGTCAGGATACAAGTGGAAAACAACAGTGAAAGGCTTGTGAATAAAGAGTCGTAAAGGAGGGCGGGGAAGCAAGAAAGGGAAAAACTATCCCCAGCAGGAATATCATCCCCATCAAATAATAACATCCCCAGCAAGTTTTGACAATGAAACGCAGAGCAGGGAAAGAGGAGGAGGACCATCCCCAGCAGGAGCATCACAACCAACCACCGCATTTTAAACTAACAAATTTTCTTTGATTTGAAGCAGGAAAAAGGAAATGACATTGATGGCGGGAAGGCATGCCACGTAGAAGATTATCAAACTGGGCAGAAAATTTTCCTTTCATTTGGATAATTTTCTGGAAGACAGGTATCCACTTGGGAAAGAAGAAAGATAACACCAGTCTTAGGGGAAGTGGTCCTTGAACTTGTATTATCCCCAGCAGTGTGGAAAGAAAGAAAACAACAAGTTTCAATGAAAGGAGTTGTACCCCCAGCGGACAGAACAAAGGGACGAAACTGGTGCTCAGAAAGAGCAAAAGCCAGTGCCATCCCTAGCAGCTTTCGAAAGAATAAAACACCAATTTTGAAGGAAGGAAAATTCCCCCAGTAGTGTTCTCCTCAACAGTGTTATCCCCAGCTGATAACATTTTTATCCCCAGCAGTGTTGAGAGAAAATAAAACAAAAGAAAGTAGTTTTGAAAAAAAAAAAGAATAAGAAAAGAAAAAGAAGAAGAAGGGGAAGAAAGGAGATTCCCCAGTAGTATTATCGCCAGCAGGTAAGTAATTAATTCCCCAGCAGTGTTATCCCCAGCAGTTTCGAGGGAAGACGACACGAGTATTGAGGGAAGCAGTTTTGAAGTCAGCTACCCATTTGAGAAAAAAAGAAGATAACACAATGTGTTAACGGAAGGAGGAAATCATCCCTAACAAGAAGGTCACAACCGACCATTATTTTTAAAAACTAACAAAAATTTTCTTTGTATGTAACAGGAACAAAGCAGTGCAAAGTTTCTCCAAAGATAAAAAATCTTAGTCTGATAAATTTCTCCTAAGATAAAAAAATCTTAGTCTGATGAATTGTTTCTCCTAAGATGAAAACATCTTAGTCTGATGAATTGTTTCTCCTAAGATGAAAACATCTTAGTCTGATGAATTGTTTCTCCTAAGATGAAACAATCTTAGTCTGATGAATTGTTTCTCCTAAGATGAAAGAATCTTGGTCTGATGAATTGTTTCGCCTAAGATGAAAGNGATGAATTGTTTCTCCTAAGATGAAAGAATCTTAGTCTGATGAATTGTTTCTCCTAAGATGAAAGAATCTTAGTCTGATGAATTGTTTCTCCTAAGATGAAAAATCTTAGTCTGATAAATTTTTTCAAGTTAATAAGAAGTCAGTTAAAAAGATTTAGAAAGATAAAAAAAGGGGAAAGTAAGAATTGGAAAAAGTAAAAGCAATAGTTGGATAGTTAGTTGGATAGTTACAGATAATTTAATAGGAAGTGGAAAAAACAACAAGTAGAAGGTTTCAGATAAAACAACAAGAAGAAGAAAGCAAAAATTGGAAGGTTTCAAGTAAAACAACACAAAAATGGACCTAGTCTGATGAATTATCTCCTAGCGTCAAAATCTTAGTCTGATGAATTTTTCTCCTAAGATATCAAAATCTCAGTCTGATGAATCTTTCTCCTGAGATCACATAAATATAGATCTAGTCTGATGAATTATTCTCCTAAAGTCAAAATCTTAGTCTGATGAATCTTTTTTCTAAGATATCAAAATCTCAGTCTGATGAATCTTTCTCCTGAGATCACATAAATTTAGACCTAGTCTGATGAAT
>MU759625.1:43320-55849 GCA_026770625.1 Nicotiana glauca | reverse complement strand
GAATTCCAACATCACATCCAAAATATAACATACCAGCGAATAAAGATCCATCACCACAACATAGCCTGTACATCAAAACTCCATATAGCACACAAATTATCATACCTGATCCCAGTTTCCACTGTGCAATACACGCACACATTTAATACTCCTTCATTCTATGACGGATACTCGATATTTACCTGAGAACCCTGATAACCACGACCTGAAGATGCCCCACGATACTCGGGATGGGCTGACTGGGAGGGCCTGAAAGAGTGACCCCGACTCTGCTGGAACGGGCCACTTGAAGGAGTGCCACTGTAACTACCAGAACCTCGAGGCCTCTTGGCCTCCCTGTCATGTCGATCCTGGCGGCAAACCAACTCAATATCTCGAGCAATATCCACCACCTCCTCAAATGAAGCACCCAACACTCTCTCTCTAGTCATAAGGATACGAAGAGGGTAGTTGAGACCATCAACAAACCTCCGGATATGCTCACGATCCGTCAGAACCAACCAAACTGCATGCCAAGACAACTCTAAAAATCTCATCTCATACTGGGTCACTGTCATCTATCCCTGCCGTAGCTCCTCAAACTGTCTGCGCAGTTCCTCTCTGCCGGACTACGGTACATACTTCTCCAAGAAGAGGGTGGAGAACTCATGCCAAGTCAAAGGTGCTGCACCAACCGTCCTACGCCGCTCATACGCCTCCCACCAAGTGAAGGCAGCTCCAGTGAGCTGAAAAGTAGTAAAAGCCACACCACTGGACTCAAGAATCCCCGCTGTACGGAGCATACGCTGACACCTATCAAGAAAACCCTGGGCATCCTCGCCCTCAGCTCCACTAAATGTTGGAGGCTAGAGTCTCCCAAACCTCTCGAGGCGACACTGCTCATCTTCGGGCATAACTGGAACCCTGAACTCCTGCACTGGTACCACTGGTTGAGTTGAAGGTGCCTTTGGAGTCTATAATCCCTGCACTACATGCTCAAGTCTGCGAGCAGCGGGGGTCTGATTACCTCCCCTCGCCTGTGGAGTAGCTGCTGCTGCTGTGGTGGCTGAAACCACCTGAGCCAGGTCCGTGAAAACTGTCAATATTCCGGCCAATGTCTCCTGGAGACCAGGAATCACTATGGGCACGGCCGGTGCCTGAGCTGGTACTGTTGGAACCTTATCCGGAACTGGGGCAGCTGGTGGATCAACAGATGCTGCCCTCGCTGCTCTGCCTCGGCCATGAGCACGACCGTATCCACGGCCTCTAGTAGCATCAGTAGGTGGAACTGGTGGTCGTCCATCACGTCCGGTAGCTCGTGTCCTCACCATCTCTGAGTGAACAAAATAAAGAGAATTTTAGTATTCGGATCAACAAGTTCGCACGACAAGTATTTCAAGAATATGGAATTTTCCTAAAGGTTCTGCAGCCTCTCGAGGAGAAATACAAGTGTCCCCGTACCGCTCCGCGAGACTCTACTAAACTGGCTCATGACTTGTGAGACCTAGTAATCTGGCTCTGATACCAACTTGATACGCCCCCAACGCGGTCGTGATGGTACCCAACACAGTGCTAGGCAAGCCCCACCAATTCAACACTTTCAATCTCTCATATAGAGTTCATTACCAATTAACAGGGTTTAAATACCAAATTAACATGATTATAAATTTGTAACGGTAGATAAAATGTGCGAAAATTAAGAAATATCACTACAAATCTCACCGATCTGGTGTCACGACTCAAGAGCCTCTAATGCAAGTATGAGGAATAGCCTAAATAAAAGATAGTCTAAAATGCTGAAAGTAAAGAGGATAGAGGGAGAAATCGGGACTGCGGACGCCAAGCAGCTGCCTCGATGACTCCGGTGAGATCTGAATAGCAGCAATAGCTCAATCTACGCCTCCAAAATACCTATGTCTGCACATATGGTGCAAGGAGTAAAGTGAGTACTCCGACTCAGTGAGTAATAGCAATAAATAATAACTGACGGAAAGAAATCTCGTAAAAAGCACTAAGAAGATCTATATCAAAGCAGAAAGAACATTTAAACAGCGATTAAATGAAGAAGCCAGGTAAAAATCCTTTAAGCCAGTACTCAACTCATTTATTTCTCACAATAATTGAAAATCATAATTATACTGCTGCGGCGTACAACCCGATCCAAATTGTATACTGCTGCGGCGTGCAGCCCGATCCATATATATATATGTACTGCTACTACGTATAGCCTGATCCAATGATAATAATTGACTGCTCTCACTGGGGGTGTGCAGACTCCGGAGGGGCTCCTACAGCCCAAGCGCTATACTACTGCAGCGTTCAGTTCGATCCATATGAATATACTGCTGCGGCATGCAACCCGATCCAATAATAATATACTGCTACGGCGTGCAGCCCAATCCGTATAAATATACTGTTGCGGCCTGCAGCCCGATCCATAACATATCAAATACCCTCCCTATTGGGTTCTCAACCCCTCTTAGTCAATATAACTTGGCCTCTCGGGCATACTAAGATAAGATAGGGATCCCAGCCCACATATTACTCTCATTTTGGTTTAGCTATTCCAAAGCCGGTTCATATTAGATTAAACAGTTAGAAACATGACTGGGGGTATGATTTTAACAAGTAAAGTGAGGTCAATCATGTACAATTGCCCCTAAGGGTTCTACAGGTCAGCACAAGGCCCCAAACATGGCATATAACCCAGACTACAATGATATTACTTAAGGCTCAGTCAAAATACAGTAGAATCATCAATTGGGATGGACCAAGTCCGAATCCCCAGCAGTAATAGACCCCACGCTCATCATGCAGCGTGTGTCTCACCTCAACATAGCACTACGTTGTGCAAATCCGGGGTTTCAAACCCTTAGAACATCATTTATAACTATTTCTCACCTCAAGCCGGCCAAAGTCCTAGCTCGCTATGCCCTTGCCTTGCAAATCAACCTCCTCGAGCATCGAATCTGATCAAAACCACAATGAATATGTTATAATAGGCTAAGGGAACATAACCCAATTGAAAAGACTCGAAAAATATCAAAAATCATGAAATTGGCAAAACCCGAGACCCGGGCCCACTCTCGAAAAATAAGAAAATTAACATCACCGGATTCCTTATCTCACCACGAGTCTATACATATCAAATTTACCAAAATCGGAGTCCATTTGTCCCCTCAAATCCCAAATTAAAATTCCAAAATCTCAAGCCCTAGTTCTTCCATTTTTGGTTAAATTCCCATGAATTTCTAGGTTAATTTCACAATAATATCACGTTTTTAGTTCATAAAACTTACCTCCCACTAATCCTCTTCGAATCCCTCTTCAATTTCTCCCAAAGAGCTCTCAAAATGTTCAACAATGGTGGAAAAATGACTTAGGCTCGCGGATGAAATATTTTAAAAACCCTTCTGCCCAGCTGTGATTTTCTTCTATGCGAACGCGATGCCCCTCTCGCGTTCGCGATGAACAAATATTCCTCTGACCAAAATTACCCTACGCGAACGCGGTGACCCACACGCGAACGTGATGCCTTGGGTCTGTGAACCTAAGCGAACGCGGTACCCTCACCCGCGAACGCGAAGAGCATTTGCTCTGGAACCTTCACGCGCGAAACAACTCTATGCGAACGTAGCCACTAGAATGCGAACGCGATGAACAACCAAATGACCTTCCGCGAATGCGAGGCTCAAGACACAAACACGAAGGCCAAAATGCTGATCCTGAAATTCCCTTCTACGCGTTCACGACTCACCAACGCAAACGCGAAGGCCAATTCTTCTACAACAAAATAGCTGGAAAACCTGCAATCTTCAAAGGCCAAAATTGGTTCGATTGACCATCCGAAATCACCCCGAGGCACCCGGGACCTCAACCAAAAGCACCAACACACCTTAAAACATCATTCAAACTCGCTCCAAACATCAAAACACCTCCAACAACGCTAAAATCATTATTTATCACCGGATTCAAGCCTAAGTTTCTCAAAAACTTCCGAAATGCGCATTTGATCAAAAACCCGACCAAAACACCTCTGAATGACCTAAAATTTTTCACACACATCCAAAATCACCTAACGAAGCTACAACAACTCTTGGAATTCCATTCTGACCCTCGGATCAAAATCTCACCTATCAACTGGAATTCGCCAAAATACTAACTTCACCAATTCAAGCCTAATTCTACACCGGATCTCCAACATCAATTCCGATCATACTCCTACGTCACAAATCATCCCCCGAAGCTAACCGAATCACCGAAAATTACATCCGAACCCTCTAACTCAATAGTCACCATCTGGTTGACTTTTCCAAAACAAGCTTTCCTTCAAGAGACTAAGTGTCTCATTTTCATCTAAAACCAATCCAATTCAACTCATTCACGCAAGACTCTTAGAATGAAACATAAGGAAGCATAAAATGGGGGAAACGGGGCGGTAACTTATGTGACGACGGGCTGGGTCATCACAGTTGTTGCGACAGAATTTGGATGTGATGCATATTGAGAAAAATGTATGTAACAATATTTTGGGGACAATCGTAAATGTAAAAGGAACAACCAAAGATACCATAAAAACTCGATTAGATTTGCAAGCAATGAACATAAGGAAAGAATTGTATCTAATTAAAAATGGGGATAAATATGAGCTACCAACAACATGTTACACGTTAACTCCTAAAGAGAAGAATAGATTTTTCAGATTCCTAAAGAACTTAAAGGTTCAAGATGGATATTCATCAAATATATCTCAGTGTGTCAACACTAAAGATCGCAAAATTTCAGGCCTAAAAAGTCATGATTTCCATGTTCTTCTACAACATTTACTTCCACTTGCTATACGTGGTATGCTTTGAAAATCTGTATGTGAACCTCTTATTGAGTTGTCTTCATTAACTTGCTTGGAGCAAAATGTTTAAGAATGGATGAGTTAGAACAGATAGCATCTCAAATTCCTATAACTCTATGCAAGTTAGAAAAGGTATTCCCTCCTTCATTTTTTGATGTGATGGTGCACTTGCTGATTCATTTAGCTATTGAAACTATGATTGCTGGACCTATTCAATATAGATGGATGTATCCGGTGGAGCGATGGCTATACTTTTTGAAATCTTTAGTTAGTAATAGGGCTTGCCCAGAAGGTTCTATCGCGGAGGGATATTTGGCAACTGAATGTATGACTTTATGCTCAAGGTATTTGTATACAATGTAAACAAAGTTTAATCGCCTTGAGCGGAATTATGATGGTGGTGTTATTGAATCTGATGGAGGTTTAATAATTTTTTGTCAACCTGGAAAAGAATTAAGATCTGGAGTTAGACAGACTTAATCTAGATGAATTAGATCAAGCACATATTTATATTTTGAAGAACTGTGATGAAATTCAACCATTTCTCGAGTAAGTATTTACTCAACATAATAATTCACTTATACTTTATGCATGATTTCAATTAAAATGACATGTTATTCTTTTATTTTTGTAGAGAGTTTTTACAAATTCCAAGTGATACCTCTCAAAAACATTGAGTTCATTAGTTGGTTAAAAAATGGTTAGTACTAGTTATATACTATTGTTATCTTTTTTAATCATAATTTTTTGTATAATATTTGCTAATTAAATTGTATAATTGATTTTAATAGGTTGTAGAATTGTACACATGTGATAACAGTAAGAAAATGGACGATTTGCTCACTTTGTCACGTGGTCCCCTGCCATATGTGAGACGTCTCAAAGGTTACGTTACTAATGGATATAGGTTTCATGTGGAAGACTATGACATGGGTTTGAAAACTCAAAACTGCGGGGTGGTTGTAGTTGGTGAGATAGATGAAGAGAATTGTCACGACCCCAATTTGCCCTCCGTGAACATGTCGTGATGGCACCTAGTCCCTACGACTAGGTAAGCCTAACTATGCGAAAACAACATAACTTGTGGAAACAAATAATTAAAACTGAACAAACTAGAACGAAAACTATATATAAATGCCGCTCGGCATATACAACTCAATAACGCTGAAGTCTACAATATCATCCCAAAACGCGAAGACTCACGGGAACACAAGCTAATAGGATATAATACACTGCTCTAATCTATATAATGTCTAGAACAACAGTAAGAAAGGAAGGCTAACTACTAAAAGATAGAATAAGATAGAGACTCCATAATATCATTCAAACTTGTACCAATCCTTAAACCACCTAAAACAACATCGGAAACTCGAATTAATCACTGATTCAAGCCTAAGAACTTCAAATTCTGTCAAAACATGCTTTCAATCAAAAACCTAACCAAACCACGTCTGAATGACCTGAAATTTTACACACACATCCCAAAGGACATGACGAAGCTTCTACAACTTCCGAAATTCTATTCCGACCCTCGGATCAAAATCTCACTATCGAACCGGAAACATCAAAAATTCAAACTTTGGCATTTCAAGCCTAAATTAGCTATGGACTTCCAAAAAACATTCCAAACAGGCTCCCAACCCCGAAATCACCTAATGGAGCTAACGAAACTATCAAATTTCCATTTTGAGGCCGTCTTCACACTGTTATGACTACGGGCAACTTTCCAACACTTAAGCTCTCATTTATGGACTAAGTGTCCCAAAACTCTCCGAAACTCAGAACCGAACCTCCCGACAATTCAATTTAGCAGAAATAAACTTGGGGAAAGCAGTAAATAGGGGATCGGGGCGTAAATTCTTAAGACGAGCGGCAGGATCTTCACACCCTCCTACACTTAAACATTCGTTCGTCCTCCAATGAGCATAGAGACATACCTGAAGTAGTGAAAAGATGAGGGTAACAGCTACGCATATCCATCTTGGTCTCCCAGGTAGCCTCCTCCGCCGGCTGACCCTGCCACTGAACCTTTACTGAAGCAATGTTCTTTGAACTCAACTTTCTGACCTGCCTGTCCAATATAGCCACTGGCTCCTCAACATAGGATAGATCCTTGTCCAACTAGACTGAACTGAAATCCAACACGTGCGACGGGTAACCGTGATATCTCCGGAGCATCAAAACATGAAATCATGGATGAACTCCTGCCAAGCTTGGAGGTAAGGCAAGCTCATAAGCAACCTTCCCAACATGCCTCAATACCTCAAAAGGGACAATAAATCTCGGACTCAACTTCCCTTTCTTCCCAAATCTCATAACGCCCTTCATAGGCAAAACCCGAAGCAGAACCCGCTCTCCAACCATATATGAAACATCACGAACCTTCCTGTCCGCATAACTCTTCTATCTGGACTGGGCTGTATGGAATCTATCCTGAATCACCTTAACCTTCTCCAGTGCATCCTGAACCAAATCTGTGCCCAATATCCTGTCCTCACCCGGCTCGAACCAACCCACCGGAGATCTACACCTCCTACCATATAAAGCCTCATACGACGCCATCTGAATGCTAGACTGATAACTTGTAAGGCCCCGTGAAATCCCTACTCAAAAACCCGGATTTCGTGGTGCCTAGTTAGGAGCTTGTGTTAACAATTCATAACGCGACACGGACCTTTTTGGAGTGAATAATGCATTAAAAAGTCGAAAATAAGTTTCTAGAAAAATGCAAGAAATGCGGTCCAGAATGCGGTCGCATAATCGAAATGCGGGCGGCATACCTGCCGCAGAGTAAGGCAGAATGTTGGTTAAAATTAAAGTTAGTTATGCGGTCAAAATGCGGTCGCATAATCAAAATGCGGACCGCATAGTCGTCGCATATTTTCCTTCGAATTTTGCGAGGGTCAGTTCTGCGGTGAACTTTGCGACCGCAGAACATTAATGCGGACCGCATTCTTACCGCAGACTGAGTCAGAATGTTTAGTTTTTGGGAAGCATTTTGCGGTCCATTATGTGGACCACATGTTTACTCTACGATCGCAAATGTGACCGCATATTTGACTCGGGGCTCCAATTTTCAAATTTTTAACCCGACCTCCCTATCGATATAATCGACATTATAGCTCATTTTAAGCATGTTTTCTGAGAATTTTAGAGAGAGAGAGGGAGAGTTTCAAAGAGGAAAGTGTCACCCATAAAATTCTCCTTGATCCTTGCTAAAATATTGAAGAAGATCAAGTGAAGACACCGAAATTTTCATTCCCAAGAGATCGAAGTGCTAAGAGTTCCAGAAATTCTAAAAGAGTAAGGAAAAGCTTTATTGAGGTATGTATGGCTAAAACCCCCTTTTATTAGAAATCGATCTTCGTTGGTGCTTACGAACGTGTGGTAAGGTCGTATTGGTGAATGTATTGATTATTGCTGTGTGTTAATTGATTTGCAATTATCTACATGTTTACATGACGGATGTGACTCAATGTGTGTAACATACCATTCTTGATAATTGGAGAAAGATAAGAAAATATAAATGTGTGTTGGAATGCTTGGGCTATAGGCCAATATCGTAGTGGAGAGTTATTCATTCTAGCTATGTGTTCACCTTCTTGTGATGGCAACTTGAATTGTTCTTAGTATATGCCTATGATCACAAACTTGCAATGCGAATATATATGTAAAATGGAAGACGATGGGACAATGGTGGCCCGGAGTGCCAAGGAAATTGATATGATATATGTGTAATGAAGATTCGGATGTGATGACTAATGAGAGAAAAGGGGTAATGCCTAGGTAAGGCAACCTAGTCGATCGGGTCGTGATCGGACACCATGACGCACACATGGTGGTAATGTGCTGATATTGAATTCCGGATGAGGGAAATGAATTATTGATTAAAAGTAATGCCTCCAATGAGGTGACCTAGCCTGTCGGGTCGTGACCGGACTCCGCTCAAGATAGCGGTGGTATTGAGGACAGTGGTGAACATGTGATAGATATGCCCAAGTCTATGTTGTGGAAATTGTATGAAAGATTATATGAATTGCTTCTTGATTTGCCCGTATTAATTGCTTGTATTTATTTGATAGTTCTTTCTAGTAAAATGGTATTTAGTTATACATACCAGTACAATTCAAATGTACTGAAATCCCTTTTGCCGGGGGCGCTACATTCTTGTTATGATTGTAGGTGGCTCCATAGCGGACAGTGCCGACCATGCGTAGCGGAGCATTTTTCTACTCGAAGTATCGGTGAGCCCCTTTTATTTCCATGGGGCTATATGATGTATCTTTTGTCATTTACAACTTTTCACTTTTGAGGTATAGCCGGGGCCTTGTTGCCAGCATAGTCATGCTTATCTGTTGTATCCTTGGAGGCTCCAAAGACACTAGTATGGGTTATGTACGGGGGTTCGGGGAGTCCACTATATGTATACGTTGTGATCCTAAACTTGTGAACTCCTTAAGCTGTAACTCTAATAGAATTCTTGAAGCTAGCTTATGCACGGTAAATTTTTATGATATGAAATGAATCATTAATGTGGTATACACCGTGTATTATCGTCTAAATAAATCAAAGGCATGAGTTCCGTATTCGTATTGAGTTGGGGCAGAAAGTGTTCGGTTAGGCTTGCTCAGTCGGGTTCACTTGATTGAGCACCGATCGCGCCTCCCGAGGTTGGGGCGTGACATAACTGTTGTTGTAAGCAAACTCCGCCAATGGCAAGAACTGATCCCAAGACCCTCCAAACTCAATTACACGCACACGGAGCATATCTTCAAAAATCTAAATAGTGCGCTCGGACTGTCCGTTCGTCTGGGGGTGAAATGCTGTGCTCAACTCCACCCGAGTACCTAACTCCTGCTGCACGGCTCTCCAGAACTGCGATGTGAACTGAGTGCCTCTATCTGAAATAATAGAAACTGGAATACCATGTAGACGGACAATCTCCCGGATATAAATCTCCGCCAACTGCTCCGAATTATAAGTGGTACACACAGGAATGAAATGAGCGGACTTGGTCAGCCGATCCACAATAACCCAAATGGCATCAAACTTCTTCAAGGTCCGTGGGAGTCCAGATACAAAATCCATGGTGATACGCTCCCACTTCCACTCCGGAATCTCTATCTGCTGGAGTAATCCACTCGGTCTCGGGTGCTCATACTTCACCTACTGACAATTGAGGCACCGAGATACAAACCCAACTATATCTTTCTTCATCCGCCTCCACCAGTAGTGCTGCCTCAAGTCCTGATACATCTTCACGGCACCCGGATGGATGGAGTACCGCAAACTGTAGGCCTCTTCTAGAATCATCTCCCGTAGACCATCAACATTGGGTACACAAATCTAACCCTGCATCCTCAATACTCCATCCTCGCTAATGGTCACATCTCTGGAATCACCATGCTAGACCCTATCCTTAAGGACAAGCAAATAAGGGTCATCATACTGCCGATCCCTGATATGATAAAATAAGGAAGACTGGGAAATCACACAAGCTAGAACCCGACTGGGCTCCAAAAGATCCAATCTCACAAACTGGCTAGAAAGGCCTGAACATCCATCGCCATAGGCCTCTCGGATGATGGTAAATATGCCAAACTTCCCAAACTCTCCGCCCGGCGGCTCAAGGCATCAGCCACCACATTGGACTTGCCCGGGTGATATAGAATAGTAATGTCATAATCCTTCAACAACTCCAACCACCTCCTCTGGCGCAAATTTAGATCCTTTTGCTTGGACAGGTGCTGCAAACTCTGATGGTCAGTATAGATCTCACAAGGCACACCGTACAGATAATGGAGCCAAATCTTTAAGGCGTGAACAATGGCAGCTAACTCAAGATCATGGATAGGATAGTTCTTCTCGTGTATCTTCAACTATCTGGACGTGTAGGCGATCACCCTACCGTCCTGCACCAATACCGCTACAAGGCCAACTTTTGAGGCATGCCAATAGATAGTATAAGACCCTGAACCTGTAGGCAATATCAAAACTGGGGCTGTAGTCAAATCTGTCTTGAGCTTCTGAAAGCTCACCTCACACTCCTCTGTCCACTGAAATGGGGAACCCTTCTGGGTCAATCTAGTCATAGGTGCCGCAATAGATGAAAACCCTTGAACAAATCGACGATAATTACCCGCCAAGCCAAGAAAACTACGGATCTCTGTAGGTGAGGATGGTCTGGGCCAACTCTGCACGGCCTCTATCTTCTTCGGATCCACCCGAATACCCTCAGTTGATACCACGTGGCCCAAGAATGCCACTAAATCTAACCAAAACTCACATTTTGAGAACTTTGCATATAACTTCTTTTCCCTTAGAGTCTGAAGCACTGTCCTCAGGTGCTGCTCATGATCTTCCTGACTCCGGGAATACACCAGAATATTATCAATAAAGATAATGACATAAGAGTCAAGATATGGATAGAGTACACTGTGGATCAAATGCATGAAGGCTGCTGGGGAATTGGTCAGCCCAAGTGACATAACAAGGAACTCGTAATGCCCATACCAAGTTCTGAAAGCAATCTTCGGGATATCTGGCTCCCGAATCTTCAACTGATGGTAACCTGAGCGCAAATCAATCTTGGAAAATACTCGTGCGCCCTGAAGGATGTCAAACAGATCATCAATACGAGGTAAAGGATAGCGATTCTTCACTGTAACCTTATTCAACTGGCGATAATCGATACACATGCGCATAAAACCATCCTTTTGCTTTACAAACAATACAGGAGCACCCCAAGGTGAGACACTGGGTCGAATAAAACCCTTATCAAGCAATTCCTACAACTGATCCTTCAACTCCTTCAACTCAGGAGTAGCCATACGATACGGAGGAATGGAAATGGGATGCATGCCCGGCAACAAATCAATGCCAAAATCAATATCTCTATCGGGCGACATGCCCGGAAGATCAGCTGGAAACACATCGAGATAATTCCGTACCACTAGGACTGAATCAACAGAAGGGGTATCAACACTAACATCTCTCACATAAGCTAAATACGCAACATACCCCTTCTCAAGCATACGCTGAGCTTTAAAGAAAGAAATAACACTACTGGGGGTATGATCTAAGGTACCCCTCCACTCAATACGTGGTATACCTGGCATAGCCAGCGTCACGGTCTTGGCGTGACAATCAAGAATAGCATAATGGGGTGACAACTATTACATGACCAAGATAATATCAAAATCAACCATGCTGAGTAACAATAAATTTGCTCTGGTCTCAAAACCACGAATAGTAACCAAACATGACCGATAAATGCTTTCCACAACAAGGGAATCCCCGGCAAAAGTTGTAACATAAACAGGGGCACTCAAAGAATTCCGAGGTAAACCCAAATGCAGAGCAAAGTAAGAAGACACATAAGAGTATGTAGAGCCTGGATCGAATAAAATCGATGCATCTCTATGGCAAATGTCACGCCCCAAATCGAGGGACATGACCGGCGCCCGATCTGGTAGCCCCAATCAAGCGGACCTGGGTGCCTTTCCTAACCCACGTGTTACCCCTGTATTTTTCATTACTTATTAACCAAGAGATTAACCATTTCATAATTGAAATCACTCTTTTTCGAAACATACACAACATGTTTAATTTCTTTAACAAGTTTACAACTTACAATGCCCGACATATAATTACATAAGTCCATAACCCATATTTACTGTCTACGGAGCCTCTAAGATATGA
>MU759625.1:0-40637 GCA_026770625.1 Nicotiana glauca | reverse complement strand
TCTTCTGTTACACTCTGCGGTAGGAATGCGGTCCGCATAGCTGATCTGCAACCGCATTCTTGACCGCAGAAATGACAATTTCTGGAAAAATTGATTCTTTTGATTTTTAAAGCTTAGATCACTACAAAAGGTCCGAACCGCGGCGAGCTTACACATTCCTAACACAATATTCGGACCTTGACACTATGAGCTACTAGGTTTTAAGCAAAAAATTTTACGGGGCCTTACAGAAAACTAATATAATACATATGATGACAGAATTGGAGGGAACAGGCTCAGTACGGGCATGCATGACATAGTATCTGGCTAGGCCTCCTGCTCTACGGTGACCTCTACCTCCCCGACCTCCACCCCTGGCTGGCTGCTGGGCAGATGGAGTAGCAACTGGTGCTGGAACCATGGCCTGAGAACTCTGCGGGGCATGCTGTGGCTAAGAAGTTTATGAAGATGTACCCCTCCCAAGTCTAGGGCAATCTCTTACCATATGGCGTGTGTCACCACACTCGAAACAAGCTCTGGGAGGACGTGGTGGCTGTGACTGGCCCTAGCCAGGTCTGGTGGACTAAGCTCTGAAAGCACCCCGTGCTGGAGCCGCGCTAGAAACCAGAGGTGAATAATAAGGATCCTGAGGCCTAGGAGGAGCTGGAGTACTGCTGGCTGCTGGAAGAGTTGAATGAAAGGGGCAACTCATATAAGCCCTACCATGATGACCTGAAGCTAGGGTACGACACCAGATTAATGACCCGACTCTCGAGACCTCTTGGCCTCCCTCTCCTATCTCTCTCTAGCATGCATACCCTCAATCCTCCTAGCAACGCTCACCACCTGCTGATAGGAAATATCCATCTACAATTCACGAGCCATGCTAGATCTGATGGGAGGAATAAGCCCCTCAATAAATCGGCGAACCCTCTCGCGAACAGTAACAACCAAGGCTAGTGCATGCCAAGCCAAACTGGTGTAACGGACAACATACTCTGAAACCATCGTAGCACCCTAGCACAAATGCTCAAACTCTACTCGCAATGTATCCCTAACGCTCTGAGGAACATACTCTCGCAGGAACAGATCCAAAAATTGAGCCCAAGTCAGTGAATCAGCCACATCTTGATTGTGTAACTCATAGGTGTGCCACCAATCATAGGCGTCTCCTCGAAGCTGGAAGGTAGTGAAAGAAACCCTGTTGGATCCTGAAATACCCATGGTACGGAGAATGCGGTAACACTCATCAAGAAATCCCAGAGCATCCTCCAATGCTAGACCACTGAATACAGGAGGCTTGTACTTCTCGAACCTCTCAAGCCTCAGCTACTCATCCTTGGAAGCTGCTGCCCTGTCCTCGGACTGAACGGGTATTACAGGCGGTACATGAATAATCTCGGGAACCTACTCAACATGTACTTACTGCTCAGGATTACGGGCATCGGGAGTCTAGGCTCCTCCCCCGGCCTGGGATGTGGCTGCAGCAAGGGGAAGCAACCTTGCCTGAGCCAAGGTGGTATACATAGACATGAACTGAGCTAACGTCTCCTGAAGGACTAGAGTAGTAGTGGCAGTAGGCATGTCAGTTGCCTGAACTCTAGCTGGATTTGCTGGTTGTACCTCAGCGGCAGCTCGCGCAGGTGCTCTCGCTGCACTACGTGCACGTCCTCGGTCACTACCTTGGCCCCGACCTCTTACGACTGCAGTAAGGGGCGCGGGTGCCTGATCATCTTGAGTAGCATGTGTCCTTACCATCTGTGAGAGAATAGAAGATAGAAGTTTAGAATTTGTGGTGTCAAAATATCGCACGAGAAGGACATCAAATGAAGTGAAAATTTTCCTAACAATTATATAGCCTCTTGTAGATAAGCACAAACGTCTCCGTACCGATCAGCGAGACTCTAATAAACCGGCTTGTTCCGTGACTCCTAAGAACCTAGAGCTCTGATACCAACTTGTCACGACCCCAATTCGCCCTCCATGATCATGTCATGATGGCACCTAGTCCCTACGACTAGTTAAGCCTAACTATGCAGAAACAACATAACTTGCGGAAACAAATAATTAAAACTGAACAAACTAGAAGGAAAACTATATATAAATGCCGCTCAGCATATAAACCTCAATAACATGAAAGTCTACAATATCATCCTAAAATCGGGAAACTCACGGGAACACAAGCTAACAGAATGTAATACACTGCTCTAATCTCCAGAATGTCTAGAACAACAGTAAGAAAGGAAGGCTAACTACTAAAAGATAGAATATGATAGAGACTCCTTGGTCTGTGGACGCGGCAGATATACCTCAAAGTCTCTGCTAGATATCTCCACCTCGAGGGTGATACACCTGAGTAGAGGTACCTGAATCTGCACATGAAAAAATGTGCAGAAAGGGCATGAGTACACCACATCGGTACTCAGTAAGTGCCAAGCCTAACCTCGGTTGGATAGTGACGAGGAAGGTTAGGGCCCTACTGAGGTTAAACATAATATAAGGTTTCAACGGCATGAAATAGACAATGTAAATGAATACAGCAGATAAATAAGGCAAGTCATACAAGACAAGAACTAAATTACAAAAAAAAAAGAACAGAGTAAAATCATAATAATAATAGCTTAATGCCAATAGTAATCAACGAGGATCTCCTAGGATACCGTCCTGTGGCCCCTTTCATCAACAGTCCAGCGGATCTCCCGGGATTCTGTCCCGTAGTCCAATTATCAATGCGCGGGGATATACCGAAACCCCGGTCCGTAGTCCCAATGTAAATCCCCAGTACTGGGGGAATCTACCGGGTGCATTCCTGTAGTTCCATATAACTGTGCAGGGGGATCTACCGGGAATCTAACCCGTAGTCCCAAAGTAAACAAACAAGGGGGAGCTACCTGAATCCCACATCCGTAGTCCCAATGTAAATACGCAACAATAGTCAGAAGATATTCAGAAATGAAATTTCATATCAAGGAAACAGGTAATTCTAGCCTAACATGGTTCACATAGTGCAATCAAGGCAATTTAAGCAAATAGGCAATTTGTCCACTAATGTTCTTTTCTAACTAACAACATGCTAAATTTGCAAGTATAATAAGGCAGAAAAGAAATATGGAAATAATACTTTAAGAAAAATCGGGTTTCCAACAATTTTCAGAAGTACGTGCTCGTCACCTCACGCATAAGGTAATTCAGCTATCAAATATACAAATCCTAAGGGGAAGGTCCTCCACACAAGGTTAGACAAGCCACTTACCTTGAACCGGCTCCAAAATCAACTCGAATTCACATTTTTGCCATGAGTATCCGACTCCAAGTGGCCCAGATCTATTCAATTCAATTACATATCGTAAATAACATCTCAAACAACTGATTCTACTATTTAATTCAAAGTTAAGACGAGAAATTAGGTAAAATGACCAAAAATGCCCCTCAGGTCAACTTCTCGGAATCAGATGAAATTAACATATTCAGAACCCTCGTACTCTCACGAGTCCACACCCATATAAATATCTCAAACCAGAGTTCAAACATCCACTCAAAACTCAACAATTTGGTCTATGAAGTTTTATCAAATTTTCATCTAAAATCCGAAATTAAAAGGAGAATTCGTGATTAGATTAGTGGGTTTTGAGCAAAAAGGTGTTTAGAATCGTTACCCAATCAATGCCTCTGAAAAACCCTCGAAATCTCCCTGAAATTCGAGCTCTCTAGCTTGAGTTTTGGTAAAAATGGCTCAACCCTCGTTTTGAAATGTTTATATCTACCGAGTTATTTAATGAATCGCGAACGCGGAGGAAGTCACACATTCGCGAAGAAGGAAAATTGAAGGCTGTCAAATTGCCCATTATGAACACGATGAGCAGTACGCGAATGCGAAGGCCTGGGCTAACAACGCTACGCGAACGTGACACTGGTAGTGCGAACGCGATGAATAAAATAGGCTTAGCCCTTAGAGCCATATAGAACTACGCGAACGTGATGAATTAACTGCGAACGCGAAGGAGGAAAAAGTTGAAGCTTCACAAACGCGGAAGGCTTCATGCGAACGCGAAGAGGGGAAAGGTAAGAGCTTCGTGAATGTGAGAGATGCGACGCAAACGCAAAGAGTAAAATTGGTCTGCAACTGCTGAAGGATTTTCTGCAATTTTTCACAACTCCAAAATGCTCCGTTGAGCACTCGAAACACACCCGAGGCTCCCGGGACCTCAACCAAACCTACAAACATATCCAATAACATCATTCAAACTTGTACCAATCTTTAAACTACCTAAAACAACGTCGGAAACTCGAATTAATCAAGGATTCAAGCCTAAGAACTTCAAATTCTCTCAAAACATGCTTTCGATAAAAAATCTAACCAAACCACGTCTGAATGACATGAAATTTTACACACACATCCTAAAAGACATGACGGAGCTACTGCAACTTCCAAAATTCCGTTCCAACCCTCGGATCAAAATCTCACTATCGGACCAGAAACTTCAAAAATTCAAACTTCGGCATTTCAAGCCTAAATTAGCTACGGACCTCCAAAACACATTCCGAACACGCTCCCAACCCCGATATCACCTAATGGAGCTAACAGAACCATTGGATTTCTATTCCAAGGCCGTCTTCATACTGTTCCTACTAAGGGCAACTTTCCAACACTTAAACTAACATTTAGGGACTAAGTGTCCCAAAACTCTCCGAAACTCAGAACCGAACCTCCCGACAATTCAATTTAGCAAAAATAAACTTGGGGAAAGCAATTAATAGGGGATCAGGGCGTAAATTCTTAAGACGACCGGCGGGGTCGTCACAAGAATAAAAATATTTATTATTATGGAGAACTCACTGAGATTCTTGAATTGCAATTTATTGGAGAAAAAAGAGTGATCTTGTTTAGATGTATGTGGTTTGATGTATATGACCAAGAAAAGGGAGTTAAAGTGGATGAATATGGCTTTGTTAGTGTTAACCCTCACCGATTATTGAAACTAATGAGCCGTTTGTATTAGCAAACCAAGCATTACAAGTATTTTATGTGGAAGATCCTTCAAATAAAGGCTGGCATGTTGCAAGAAAAGTCATACCTCGTGATACTTTTGACATTTTGAAAGAAAATGATGACGATTTGGAGAATTTGGATAATTCTACACAAATGAAAAGGAAAAGAACTCATGAAGGTATTTAACCTTTATAGTTGATGTTGTTAACATTTATTTCCTTAAGCTTCTTGCTTCTTGCTTTTCTAGGATAACTTGAACTGATAGTTAGTACATGCATCTAAGTAATCACTTGAGAGCTTGGTTTAACATAACAGTCTATACTCTATGATTTGATCGACCAATGTTTGTAGGGGAATAAGATTTTCATAAAAAAAATTCCAACAAAATAGTGACCTTCTGAAAAGGCAAAATGAAGATGGGGGAGGCATGGTGGATTATGCTCCATTTAGGTGTAATGTACTAGATTTAGGAGAAATTGATAGAAGCAGAAATGAGGTATATTATTGATAGAAGAATTCAATTACACTCAAATTGTACAATAGAATGTAATTCAACAGCTAACTACTAAGCTCTAATTAGCTGCTCCAATGGCGGTTACCTGAAATGAGAGAAGGAAGAAGAGAATGAGGAAAAGAAAGAGAATCGAGAGTGAGAAGAGATAGAGGGAGAGGTAGTTTAGAAATTACCAGATTCATCACCTCTTCTGAGTCCTTCACTGATGTGTTTTATAGCTTCAGCTTCAGCTCTAATCTCAGCCCTTGGATTATAACTGAGTTGTTGAATCTCAGCCCTTCTTTTATTTCTTGTAACGACACCGTTCCGATTTATTAATAGTCATGTGTGGCTCACGTGACTATTCTATCTACTATACACGTCTCTTTTCCCTTCTTCTAGATATTTCCACACCCCTTTCCTAATTCATCTGCATTCGTAACAATACCTCCCCCATAGAGTTTGACCTTGTCCTCAAGGTCGAAGTTGAGCTACAAAGTCAGGAAATTGACTCCTTATATAACCCCAATCCTCCCAAGTGGCTTCTTTTGGGCTGAGATTTGTCCAGTGAACTAGTACCTTAACCTGGACAGCATTATTAACCTTCACCATTTTGCGTTCAAGAATTGCTAAGGGCTGGACCAGTATCCGACCATGCACATCACAAATTGGAGGCTGAAGCTGGGGATTCACCTCTGGTCCAACTCGCTTCTTCAGTTGGGAGACATGAAACACCGGATGGATCTGGGAGGTCGCTGGTAGCTCTAAACGGTAAGCAACACTTCCTATCTTCTGTAGAATCTTGTAAGGCCCAAAGAATCTGGCAGTGAGCTTAAGATTCCTCCTCACTGCAATAGACGATTGTCTATATGGTTGTAGTTTGAGATAGACCCAATCCCCTACCTCCAAGACCCTCTCAGATCTATTTTTGTCAGCATAGAACTTCATACGGGCCTATGCTTGTATCAAGTTATCTTTGAGGCTGAGTAGCATCTGTTGCCTCTAAGCTAAATTAGCTCCCACTTCTGTCTGTGTTGAGTGAGGTAATGACCACAAAGGTACCTGTATAGGAGGAAACCCATAAAGTGCTTGGAAGGGTGTAGTTCGTAAAAAACTATGATAATTGGTGTTATACCACCATTCAGCAAAGGGTAGCCATTTCAACCACTTTTTAGGAGTAGCAAAAACCATAGATCGTAGGTAAGCTTCCAAGCAACGGTTGAGTCTTTCTGTCTGACCATCTGACTGAGGGTGATAGTCTGTTGACATGTTCAACTTGGTCCCCATAGCTTTGAAAAGTTGTTGCCAAAATTGACTCGTAAAGACAGCATGACTCTCAGTAACTATAGACTTAGGTAACCCGTGTAACTTATAAACCTCCTGTAGGAATACCTCAGCTACTTTTTTAGCTGTATAAGGATGTTTTAAAGCCAGAAAATGACCATATTTGGTCAATCTATCCACCACTACCAAAATTACATCCTTATGACTAGAGGTAGGCAAACCTTCCACAAAGTCCATGGCTATGTCTTGCCAAGGCATCTCAGGTATTGGCAATGGCTGGAGTAAACTAGGAGAATGAACATTCTCATTCTTCATTCTCTGACAGATGTCACATTCTGAAACCCATTTGCAAATATCAACTTTCATGTTTGGCCAGTAGAACACTATCCCCACTCTCTTGTAAGTTCCCAATTGACCAGAGTGTTCCCCCAATAGAGATTGGTGGAGTGTTTCAAATATTTTGATTCTCAAATTGGTACCTTTTCCAACCCAAATCCTGTTGTCAAATCTGATAATACCCTGCTGTAGAATGAGCTTAGGTTTACCAGAAGGGTCTGTTATCAACTCAGCTATCAATTGTAGTGCCTCAGAGTCACCCTCATAGCTGTGACATACTTCTTGCATCCAAGTGGGATCTGATGAGGTAATGGCACACAGGGTAGAGTCACCTTCCTGTCTCCTGGATAAGGCATCTGCCACTCTGTTCTCTGTTCCCCTTTTATACTGAACCTCATAGTCTAGGCCCAGTAATTTAGTTAGACCTTTCTGCTGTAGTGCTGTAGTAATTTTCTGCTCCAGTAAGTACTTGAGACTCTGGTGATCAGTTCTTATAATGAAATGGCCTCCCATTAAGTAGTGTCTCCATTTCTCTACTGCAGTTAATACATCCAAGTACTCCTTCTCATAGGTAGATAGGCCTATATTTCTAACTGATAAAGCCTTGCTGAAGTAAGCAATAGGTCTTCCCTCCTGTAAAAGAACTGCCCCTATTCCTGTAGAACAAACATCTATCTCTATGATGAATGGCTTAGTGAAATCAGCTAAGGCTAGCATAGGAGCTGTTGACATGGTTGTTTTAAGTTGTTGGAAGGCTGCTTCTGCTTCATCAGACCAGTGAAATGCATTTTTCCTCAAGAGATCAGTAAGAGGTCTGCTAATACTACCATAGGCTCTTACAAACCTTCTGTAATAGCCTGTAAGCCCTAGGAACCCTCTCAATTCTTTGACAGATTTAGGCCTTGGCCAATTAGTCATGGTTTCAATTTTGGAAGGATCTGTAGCTACTCCTCTTCCTGAAATAATATGCCCAAGATACTCCACTCTATCCTGTCCAAATGAACATTTGGATAACTTGGCAAATAGTTGTTCCTGCCTCAGGATTTCCAACACTTGCCTTAGGTGTATACTGTGACTATAGACTGAAGGGCTATAAACTAATATGTCATCAAAGAAAACTAAAACAAATTTTCTGAGAAATGGGTTGAACACATCATTCATAAGGCTCTGAAATGTAGCAGGAGCATTAGTCAGACTAAAAGGCATGACTTTGAACTCATAATGACCTAAATGAGTTCTAAAAGCAGTCTTATAGATATCATTCTCCTTCATTCTAATTTGATGATAACCAGCCTTAAGGTCAATCTTAGAATAAATGCAAGAGCCACTCAATTCATCCATTAGATCATCTACAAGGGGAATAGGGAATTTGTCCTTGACAGTCAACTTATTCAATTCCCTATAGTCAATGCAAAACCTCCAACTACCATCTTTCTTTTTAACCAACAATACTGGGGAAGAAAATGGGGAATGACTAGGTTGTATGATCTGATTTTTGAGCATCTCATTAACTTGCTTCTCTATCTCATTTTTTTGAAAGTAATTATACCTGTAAGGCCTCAAGCTAACTGGATTTGTATTGTTCTTCAGGGGTATGTGATGATCATGGGCCCTTCTGGGAGGCAGCCCTTTTGGTTCAACAAACACATCTGGGAATTCAGCAATGACTTCAGAGATGGTTGCAGGTACTCCTTCTTTCTCTGCACTTCCTGGTTCTGTTTAGGCTGTTATGGTAAACAAGTGAGCCCATATAGCTTTCCCTTTCTTCAACATCTGTTTAACTCCTGTAACAGTCATGCTCTTCAGTTCTGCTTGACTGTAGATTCCCTTCAACTCCACTCTTTTACCCTTGTGAGTCACCTGCACCTTGTACTCTACAAAATCCAAGAGTACAGAGTTATGTCCCTTCATCCAATCTCCTCCCATTATCATGTCATTACCCCCTAATCTCACCAATCTAACTGAGTCTTCAAACTCTACTCCTTGAATTTTCCACTTTAGCTTTGGGCAAGTGTGGAGACTAAAAATGTGATTTCCATTAGCCACAGTGACTCTCATAGGAATTGCATCACTGATGGTGCATCCTATCTTTTTAGCAGTTTCTAAGTCTAGAAAACTATGAGTACTTCCCGAGTCCAAGAGAATAGTGATTTTATTCCTTTTAGCCTCTCCCCTCAATATGATAGTGTTAGGAACTTCAGTTCCTGATAGTGCATTTAAGCAAATGGCCTCATCCATTCATAGGTCATACTAACCCCTTCAGTTTCTCCATTAGGATCTACCTCCTACTGCTCAGTTGTGGCAGAAATAACATTCAATTTCTGTTTATACTGGTGTCCTGGTTGATATTTATCTCCACATTTATAGCACAATCCTTGAGCTCTCCTAGTTTCAAACAGTCTGTTACCAGCACTTCCCATAGGTAACCCCCCTCTTCTAGTATTCTGTTGATAGTTTGAAGTAGTAGCCCTGTTCCACTGCCCTTTTTCTTTCTTGTTTAGTGCAGTTAGTAAATTCTCTTGATGTCTAGCCTTATCTACAGCTTGGCTTAAAGAGAAAGGATTAAGCATTTTAACAGTATGCCTAATTTCCTCTTTTAACCCTTCCACAAAGAACTCCAAAAAGAACTCCTCAGGAATAGTAGGGTTCCTGATCAGTACCCATGCTTTAAGATCTTCAAATTTCTCCAAATACTCCTCTACTGATCCCTTCTGCTTAATTTTTTTAAATTCTACTACTAAATTGAATTTACTATTATTAGATCCTTTAAATCTTTTACAAATTTCTTCAGTAAACTCATGCCATTTGATGGTTTCTTGACTAATCTGATAGGAGAAGAACCAAGATTCAGCCTTACATGTCAAGTGAAGAGCTGCAACTTCTAGTTTTTCATCTGGATCCAAAATACGATGATAGTGGAAGTATCTTTCACCTTTCCTAAGCCATGAACAGGGATGATCACCATCAAAATAGGGAAACTCATACTTAGCATAATGGTTGCTTCTCTGAGGTCTGCCCTGCTCGCTATACTCCCCTTTAAAGGGTCGACTTGTCGAATTGTCCAACTGAAGTCCATCTCTAGGTGCACTGCCCAAAA
This sequence comes from Nicotiana glauca, assembly GCA_026770625.1. Lineage (NCBI taxonomy): Eukaryota > Viridiplantae > Streptophyta > Magnoliopsida > Solanales > Solanaceae > Nicotiana > Nicotiana glauca. Next base: position 30,458 of record MU759625.1, on the reverse strand, counting down.
TCCCATCATGGTGGTGAACCATCTTCTCCATCAACAAGTCTAATTTCCTACCCAATTCTTCCATTTTCGAGTCATTGGACTCCATGTAACTCTGAAGCTGATTTTCAATCTTCTTCACTGTATCTTCTGTAACTTTTGAATGAGTTTTTGGAATTGTCATGTTGCCAGGATTGATGCTCTGATACCAAGTTGTAATGTACTAGATTTAGGAGAAATTGATAGAAGCAGAAATGAGGTATATTATTGATAGAAGAATTCAATTACACTCAAATTGTACAATAGAATGTAATTCAACAGCTAACTACTAAGCTCTAATTAGCTGCTCCAATGGCGGTTAACTGAAATGAGAGAAGGAAGAAGAGAATGAGGAAAAAAAAAGAGAATCGAGAGTGAGGAGAGATAGAGGGAGATGTAGTTTAGAAATTACCAGATTCATCACCTCTTCTAAGTCCTTCACTGATGTGTTTTATAGCTTCAGCTTCAGCTCTAATCTCAGCCCTTGGATTATAACTGAGTTGTTGAATCTCAGCCCTTCTTTTATTTCTTGTAACAACACCGTTCCATTTTATTAATAGTCATGTGTGGCTCACGTGACTATTCTATCTACTATACACGTCTCTTTTCCCTTCTTCTAGATATTTCCATACCCCTTTCCTAATTCATCTGCATTCGTAACATTAGGACACTCTGCTAATACAAAAGATTTTTCTAGTGTCTTTGCAATGACATGATGGATTTAATGGTACAAGTTGCTATTCTGTTTTAGGAATAAAAGTTTGAATATATATGTAGAAAGGAAAGTAGTTAATTTTGTTGAGGAATGATTGGCCTGATTTTCTTTCTTGGTGAGTGAAATCCAAAGAAATACCCTAAGTGCTGTTGTCTAGAGAAAGTGCAGCTAAGTTGGAAAAAATATTTTATTTTTGTTTGTTAAACTAATCAGATAAAGGACACTATAAGGTACGTGTAAAGAAACTAAAAATAGGACTAATCAGATTGTGGGCACTAAAGTGAATCAGAACTGGCAAAAAAGGAATGAATGAATGCAACATATTTTGTAAAGTGATGTACAAGTTTGGACATATTGGTGTCAGAAATTGGTCTATATGGTCCATAATTATCACTTTGAAGGACAAAAAGGAAAATCAAACCTTGCTGAAATTGCAGATTGTAGAGTTGGCCTGATTTTCTTTCTTTGGTGAGTGAAATCCAGAGAAATACCCTAAGCGCTGTTGTCTAGAGAAAGTGCAGTTAAGTTTGTTTAGGAACTCCACAAAAGTATTTGAAGAACTTGGATAGGCTACAAATTTCCCGAAGTAAACAAATGAATAAGTTGTAATTTTCTTTTTCTTTTTTGAGTTTTGCGTATAAATGGCCGAGTGAATTGCACTTGGTTGTATGATGATGACCATCATCAGTTATATAAGTGCTGGTAGAAACTCTTCAAAGCATCTTTTTCGTATCATGGACTATGTCTATTAAGACATGAGAGTGTAGTTTCCTTATTCTTCCTTTCTTAAATAAGACTACACTTCTTGGAAACAAAGAAACAAGTCCCCCCCATCGCCCCACCCCACCCGTGATAGAATGAAGTGATTTTGTTATTAACCTCTTATTTAATTCGATTTTCTCTTATTTGGTTTGGGATGTGTCCAGCCTATCCCTTTGTAACTTATATCTAGTCAACTATTGCAGATTGGACCTTGCTGTCTTGAATTATCGGTATTCTTATCTGCTTGAGCTTTTTCTCAATCTTTGGATCTGATAGGTGAATAATGGATACTTGGTGAAGATGTAGGACTAGTTTTGACATTTGCTTTCACAACTCTGGCTTGAGGTAGGATAAATAAAGAAAGATCAGTGTTTTTAAAAGTGGAAAGCGTAATTTAGCGGCAAGGTCCATGTGACTAAAAGAGAAAAGCGAGAAATGAAGCACACACTTAATACGTATAATTTCACTACTATAATTATCTGAGAAATTAAACATGACATAAAATTTGCGAAGCATTTTATTGAATAGATCTTCTGTGAAGTAGAGTGTTGTAGAGATGCCAAGTGAAGTATATCCATAAATCTATGGGCTCGTGACAGGCTTCAGTGACAAACAGGCATATTTCTACTAAGGTGTTGTAATAGTAAAGAGGGGAGAGAAGCGGAGAAGATGTTTTCCTTTTAGTTGCATGTCTTCGATCTAGCTCAATTTTTTATCTGGGCAAAGGAAGGGGGAACCAGAGTTTGACTCTGCTAATAGCTTAAAACATTATTGATGTCTTAGTTAATGTGTGGTGCCAAATTCGCATTTGTTATATATTTTTGTTATTGGGAGATGCATCTCCCAACTGAGTATCATATGCAATACGGCATGAAGAACTGAGTGCATAGGAGGCACCTGAGCCAATAAAGATGCATGAAGCTTTAAGATACATTAGACATAGCATAAGCAAAAATTTGATGATCATTGCAAGAACCCGGAACCAAGCTGTTCCTTTGAGTAACTAGGGCCCTGTAAATCCTGGAGGTTTAGGTGTTAGTAAAACAAGAGTTAAAGAAACCATCAATTTCCTTTAAAAGCTTCAAGAAAATCAGAATGAATGTAATAAAAAGAAATCTAGACCCATTAAACTTAAGGGTTTCTTTCAATTACAAAAACAAACTGTATAATGAAATATCACTAAAAGGAGAAAAACACTCTGATGATAGGCTATAATTACGTATTTTACTCGATTATTACACTCTAATTTACAGCACTTTAGTTGAGTTTGCGCTTTAATCGCTAGTATTTTGCGTTAACTGTGTGTTTTATGCCTTGTAGGTGTGATTCCGAGCTATATAAATGTTATGGAATGAATTTAAGTGATTTGAAGCTTTGAAGTCTGAGTAAAAGCTCAAGGAATTAAGCCGGGATCATGTTCGGGGGTCAAATTTGATAGTTGAGAACAAACAAAGACTCGATGAGGCATATTGCGCACTGTCTAGTATATTGGACATAACGTTTTTCTCAGAACTCCATTTTGGCTCCACAATATATGGTTGGAAATATAACTCAAAGAGCTACAACCTTTATGTTTTACATTTTTCCAAATTCCAAATGGAACAGGGTGAAAAACCGCGGTTCCACCGCGACCATGGCAGAACCGCGGTAGAAGATGGTCGCGGACAAATGAAGAATCAGAGGACATGTTTGGCCGCGGTTCCACCAAATTTAGTTGACTATAGTGTTTTGGGTGTTGAGGAGGTCGAAAATCTTGAAGTTCATGTATTGGAGCGTGTTGGACCTCATTCCAAACACTTCTCTACATTATGTTCGGACGATGAAATGGGAATGGATCTTTACGAGCATAAAAAGGAGTCCAAGGAAGAGGTAGATGGGCCTTATATTTTGAAATTCTCAAGGTCGTCTAGGCAAGGTGACACTCCTCGATCGAGAGCCAAAAAGTGCATAAGACTCTATCTAATTTTAACTCGCAAGAATTTGTACCGCCCCAAGAGCATAACCATAAGCTTGAAGCAAAACTTGGGGTGCGATTCATAAGTTCGAAGTGGAGGGAGAAAGTGATTCACGTTGTGCCGCGACATTAAATCAAGCGCTTGTTGGGAGGCAACCCAGCTTTACTACTTTCTTTTATTTTTTGTCTTAATTTTTTTTAATTGTATTATTTTTGTAGTGTCAATTTTTTTTATTCTAGGAGCATGGAAAGCAAAAGGTATTGGAAGGATGCAACAGCAAACCAAATGGTTGAAACTAAGTGTGAGGTACCCGCACGAAGGACCAAGCTTGGGAGAACTCTGAGTACCCCATGAGCTGCTAGTGCTTCGGCCTTTGGCCTACCAGGGAGTTTCTTTACCCTCTTATTAGTATGGTGTGCATTGCGGACAATGCATAATTTTAAGTGTGGGATGAGGAGATTATCTGGGTGACTTTCTATGCTATTTTCGTTGTGTTAGTTTAATTGAATAATTATTTATTTATTTTTTTAGAAAAATGAAAAAAAGGGATTTGACTTTTCCCGACGATGGATCTATTAGACAATTTTCTTGAGGGATTTAAGTCTAAGTAAAAAAAAAACAAAAAAAAGAATTTTCTTTTGTTAGGTAGTATAGTAATTCCCCCTTGGTTTTTCTTTATGCTGCGGTTCTTTTCCAAGGGTTTTGTTTGAACCGGGTATAGTTAGTTTTTATTTTTTTAGAAATAGGAAAACTTGTGTTGTATTTTGAATTGAAACAATATCTCTTGACTTTGTTATGCCTTGAGAATAGAGAGTACTTTGGCTGTGACGCTTAGGCTCAGGTTTTGACTCTTGTAGAAGTACCTTAAATTGTATGATTTTAAATTTGCTTAACTGCTTTGACTTGAGTGTCTTGATGAATCCAATCCTGAGTGAGTTATGTGCCATGTGTTTACAAGGATTTGTTATATTCTGTGCATTGCATTTGATGCCTAGAACTTGCCCGGTGTGTTTGCAAAGCGAAATAGTAGTTTTATTTAGTCTATGAAGTGATATAGGCATTTCTTTGTTGAGCCAGATATGTATACTTTACCCGCCTAATTGTTATGTATCGTAGTTAACCCCTTTGAGCCTGTAATCTTGTTTCTTTGGCAACCATATTACAAGCCTTACCCATTTGTTGGAATTAACCATCTATTTGAACCATTGTAACTGCTCACGAGCACTTGAATTGTTATGAACTTTGTAAAAGTTAAAGTGTGGGGTGGTTGGTTTGGCTTTTGAGTGGAACTAATTGAATAAGGAGAAAGGTGCACTGTTTTGAAAAAGGAAGAGCCACTTGAATTGAAAAAAAATATAGTTGGATTGTTGTAAAGAAAAGAAATTCCTTGATAAGTGGTGGCTCTTGACGTAAGTGTGCTTAAATAAGAATGGGATAATTTACATTGATGTGAAGGTGGAATTTTGGTTTGACATAAGCATAGGGTTTAAATGTTAAAATGTATGTATTCAAGTGCTTAGGGAGGTGTAGTCACTCTTATATCTAAATGTATCCTACCCGTCCCGTAGCCTACATTACAACCAAATAAAGTCCTAATTGATCCTAGATTGAATGAGCTCGATTAGTGGAGTAGTACACTACGGGCAAGCTTATGGTGCATCTTTTGTGGCATATGAATGTTATTTTTGAGAGTGAGTGAATTCTTTCTATCTTGAGTTCCTAAGTGTTCTTAAATTTTATTGTGTGGAACTACTCTCTTTTGTTGTGTGAGGGTACTTGATTCATGAAGGAAAGGTAATGTCAGTGACCTCTATGTTAGAGCAAGTAGGTGAGTTGTGAATAATGCGTGGTACTTGTGAGTCAAATCATGAGCTGAAGATGTTACACTTTTGTGCTTAGTCTATTTTAAATACTCTTGGTGTGATGAGTTAGGAGAATTGTTTAAAAAGGCCGTGTCTGTGAAAAAAGTATAGTTTGATTGCTCAAGGACGAGCAATGGTTTAAGTGTGGGTTGTTGATGATATGCTATAATTACGTATTTTAGTCAATTATTACACTCTAATTTACTGCACTTTAGTTGAGTTTGCGCTTTAATCGCTAGTGTTTTGTGCTAACGGTGTGTTTTATGCCTTGTAGGTGTGATTCCGAGCTATATAGATGTTATGGAATGAATTTAAGTGATTTGAATCTTTGAAGTCTGATAAAAGCTCAAGGAGTTAAGCCGGGATCATGTTCAGGGGTCAAATTTGATAGTTGAGAACAAACGAAGACTCGATGAGGTATATTGCGCACTATCTAGTAAATTGGACATAACTTTTTTATCAGAATCCATTTTGGCTCCACAATATATGGTTGGAAAGCTAACTCAAAGGTCTACAACTTTTATGTTTTAGGTATTTCCAAATTCCAAACGTAACAGGGTGAACAACCGCGATTCCACCGCGACCGCGGCAGAACCGCGGTAGAAGATGGTCGTGGACAACTGAAGATATAGAGTCTATTCGCCGGTAGAAGTGCGTAGAGAGGGAGGCTAGGAGGCATTGTGGATCCGGTAGTTTTGGTGATGTTTCTTCTAGAGGTCAGTTTCACCACGGCATAGGCTGTCCATTCAGGCATGCTAAGATGACTTGTCTAGCCCACCATGGTGGATCATCTGGCCATGGTTTTCACAATTCTCAGCTGTGTTACTCATCTCACAGTGCCCTTCCGGCTCAAATTTTATCCTATGCTCCATCGGTTCATGGCTCACTATGGAAGGTTCTTCTACCGGTTATCCCGGTGCTCGGGGCTATCTTCAGTCCCTACCACCAACACCATGGAGTTGTTTTGAGTGTAGGAAGTTTGGAAATATGTGGAGCTAGGTCAGCTAGGGGTCATTTGAGAGGCGGAGGCCGATCATGTGGAGGTCAGGCTTGTTTCTATGCTCTTCCTACTAGAGCAGATGCCATTGCTTCAGACACAGTGATCACAGGTCGTATGTAGTGACCATTGGGGGATTGGAGACTAGAGTGGATCTTCAATTGCTTAGTGTGTTTGATTTTGATGTGATATTGGGTATGGATTGGTTGTCTCCCTATGATGCTATTTTAGACTTCCTTGCTAAGACTTTAACATTAGCGATGTCGGGGTTTCCTCAGATTGAGTGACGAGGTTCTTTAGACTATGTCCCCAGTAGAGTGATTTCATACTTGAAGGCCCGGCGGATGGTTGGGAAGAGTTGTTTATCCTATTTGGCTTTTGTGAGAGATATCAGTATATAGACCCCTACTATTGATTATGTTCTGGTGGTGCCCTTTTTTTTTATGCATTTCATGCAGACCTATTGGGCATGCCTCCGGACAAGGATATTGACTTTGGTATTGATTTGGTGCCGGGAACATAGCCTATTTCTATTCCACCGTACCATATGGCACCAGCTCAGTTGAACGAGTTGAAGGAGCAGCTTCTAGAGCTCCTTGACAAGGGTTTTATTAGGCCTAGCGTGTCACCTTGGGGTGCACCTGTTCTATTTGTGAAGAAGAAGGATGGCATTATGCGAAAGTGCATTGATTAGAGGCAGTTGAACAAAGTCACCATCAGGAATAAGTATCCTTTTCCGTATATTGATGATCTATTTGACCAGCTTCAGGGAGCGAGGGTGTTCTCCAAGGGTGATCTCAGGTCAGTGTATCACCAATTGAAGATAGTGACTCAGATATTCTTAAGATAACTTTTAGGACCCGTTATGGTCATTATGAATTCCTTGTGATGTCTTTTGGGATGACCAATGCCCTACAAGCGTTTATACATTTGATGAATAGTATGTTCTAGCCATATCTTGACTCCTTTGTTATTGTATTCATTGATGATATCCTGGTGTACTCTCGTAGCCAGGAGGAGCATGCCCTGCATTTTCGGATTGTGTTACAGCGGATGAGGGAGAAAAAACCTTTATGCTAAGTTCTCCATGTGTGAGTTTTGGCTTAGTTTAGTGGAGTTCATGGGGAACATGGTGTCCATTGTGGGTATTCAAGTTGATTCTAAGAATATAGAGGTGTTCCTGAGTTCGCCCAAATTATCCTCATCCATAGAGATTCATAGATTCCTTAGTTTGGTGAGTTACCACCACCAGTTCATGCAAGGTTTCTCATATATTGCATCAACCTTGACCAAAATAACCCAAAAGGGTGCTCCTTTTAGGTGGTCGGACGAGTGTGAGGCAAGCTTTTAGAAGCTCAAGACTGCCTTAACAACAACTTAAGTGTTAATTCTGCCATCAACTTTTGGTTCATATTCAGGATATTTTGATGTTTCTTAGATTGGTATTGGATGTGTTTTAATGCAGGAGGGTAGATTGATTGCTTATGCTTCTCGTCGGTTGAAGCCCTATGAGAAGAACTACCATGTTCATGATTTGGAGTTGGCTGCCATTGTTCATGCGCTGAAGATTTGGAGGAATTATATCTATGGTGTGTCTTGTGAGGTGTTTACTGATCATCATACCTCCAGCATTTGTTCAAGTAGAAGGATCTCAATTTGAGGCAGTGAAAATAGTTAGAGCTGCTAAAGGACTATGATATCACCATTTTGTATCATCCGGGAAAGGCCAATGTGGTGGCCGATGCCTTGAGTAAGAAGTTGTTGAGCATGGGTTATGTTGCATTTATTCATGTTGGGGAGAGACCTCTTGCGGTTGATGTTCATGCTTTGGCCAATTGGTTTGTGAGATTGGATATTTTAGAGCCTAGTCAGGTCCTAGCTTGTGTTGTTTCTCGGTCTCCTTTGTTTGATCGTATTAGAGAGTGCTAGTATGATGAACATAATTTGCTTGTCCTCAAGGACAAGGTTCTGCATGATGATTCTAGAGATGTGGCTATTGGTGATGACATGGTATTGAGGATGCAGAGCCAGATATGTGTGCCCAATGTGTATGGGCTACAGAAGTTGATTCTAGAGGAGGCCTATAGTTCGCAGTATTCTATCTATCCGGGTGTCGCAAAGATGTATCAAGATTTGAGACAACACTATTGGTGGATAAGAATGAAGAAATATACAGTTGGGTTTGTAGCTCGATGTCTCAACTGTTAGCACGTGAATTATGTGCATCACAGGTCAGGTGGCTTGCTTCAGCAGATAGGGATTCTAGAGTGGAAGTGGGGGCGTATCACCATCGATTTCATAGTTGGGCTCCCACGAACTTTGAGAAAGTTGGATGCTATTTGGGTTATTGTGGATCGGCTGACCAATTTTGCGTACTTCATTAATGTGTGTACTACCTACTTTTCAGACCGATTGGCTGAGATTTATATCAGAGAGATTGTTCGCCTTCATAGTGTGCCAGTTTCCATCATTTCAGTCAGAGGCACATAGTTTACATTGTAGTTTTGGAGAGCTATGCAGCAAGTGTTGGGAACTCAGATTGAGTTAAGCACAAGATTTAATTTGCAGATGTATGGGCAGTCTGAACGCACTATTCAGATTTTGCAGGACATGTTACACACTCGTGTCATTGATTTTGGGGTTCGTGGGACAAGTTTATACCACTCACAGAGTTTGTTTACAACAACAGTTACTAGTAGAGCATTCATATGTCTTCGTATAAGGCTTTATATGAAGGCGGTGTAGACCCCAATTTGTTGGTTTGACCCGGGTGAGGCTAGACTTTTGGGTACAGACTTGGTTCGGGATGCTTTAGACAAGGTAAAAGTTATTCAGGAGCAGCTTCGCACAGCACAGTCAAGACAAAAGAGATATGCTGAAAGAAAGGTCCGTGAGGTGTCTTACATGGTTGGGGAGAAGGTTTTGCTGGAGGTTTCACCCATGAAGGGTTTTATGAGGTTTAAAAAGAAGGTCAAGTTCAGCCCTTGGTTTATTGGGCCGTTTGAGGTGATTCTGATGATTGGGGAGGTTGCCTATGAGCTTGCTTTGCCACCTAGCTTGTCAGGTGTGCATCTATTATTTCATGTCTCTATACCCTGGAAGTATATTACCAATCTGTCTCATGTCTTGGATTTCATCACGATTCAGTTAGATGGTAATTTAACTTATGATGTGGAGCCAGTTGTTATTTTGCAGCAGCAGGTTTGAAAATTGAGATCAAATGATATAGCTTTAGTAAAAGTGCAGTAGAGAGGTTAGCCAGTGGAGGAGGCTACTTGGGAGACTGACGGGAGATGCGGAGCAAATATGCACACCTCTTGAGGCTCCAACTATGTTTCTAGACCCGTTCGAGGTCGAACGTTTGTTTAAGAAGGGGAGGATGTAACGACCAAACCAGCCGTTTTGTGAGTTATAGCCTCGTTCCCCATTTTTTTCTGCTTCATTTGTGTCCGTTAGCTGTATTATGTCTTACCGGGTCACTTGGTTTGCGTCCGAAGTGGTTTTGGACTAAATTGAACTTAGTCTCTTAGGAGAAATATTAAGAGGGAAAAGGTGACCGAATGTTGACTTATGTGTAAACAATATCTTATTTGAATTTTGACGGTTTTGTTAGCTCCGTTATATGATTTTGGACTTGCGTGCGCATTCGATATGTGATTTGGAGGCCCGTGGTAGAATTAGGATTGAATTGGGGAAAGTTAGAATTTTGGCGATTTAGGTCAGCATTGGAAATTTTGATATCGGGGTAGAAATGGAATTTTGGAAGTTGGAATAGGTTTGTGGTGTTATTTTTTACTTGTGAGCAAAATTTGAGGTCATTCAGGCGTGTTCTAGCGGGTTTCGGCATCGTTCGTTGAATTTGAAAGTTTAGAAGTTCCTAGGCTTGAATCCGAGGGTAATTTTGTGTTTTGATGTTTTTTTGAGTAATTTGGAAGTTTGACTTAGTTCTTATGGGGTTATATGACTTGTCGTTATGTTTGGTTGAGGTTTCGAGATCCTCAGAGGTGTGTTTGGGTGGTTAACGGATCAAGTTTGAAGTTGGAGAATTGCTGAAGTTGACATGTTGCTGGTGTAATTGCACCTACGAGGGTATAACCGCAGGTGTGATGCTGCTGGCGTGGTGAATGGATGCATGTGCGGAAGTGTGTTGTATTAGCGAAGACCGCAGGTGCGACTGGTCGTATGTATCTGCGAGTCCACAAAAACGGTAGTTGCCTGCTAAAGCAGAGGAGAGGAGGTCTGGCAGTGGCCGCAGGTGCGAGGTCTTTTCCGCACCTGCGGGGTCGCAGAAGCGAAAAGAGACTGAGTGCAAGTACATGGATGCAGATTTAAGGCATATGTGGAGATTTTTGCTCAAAAGGGTCACCGTAGGTGCATATTGAGTCGTGGGTGCGAAAAGCCTAGGCATAACCTATAAATAGAAGACTTCACGAATTTTTGCTCATTTCCACCATTTTCAAGTCGGACCTTGGATCTTTAGGGTGATTTTCGAAGCGGGTTCAAGGGTTTTCGCAGAGGTAAGTTGCTTGAGTTCTATTATAATTAGCTAAGGTGTTCCTGTTTATTTCCCACCTAATTAGTAGGATTTTTGAAGCGAAATAAGGAGTTAGGGCTTGGGATTTTGGAGAGAGTAATTTTGGGATTTGAGGGACCAAATGATGGCGAATTTTGATAATATTGGTATGGCTAGACTTGTGAGTGAATGGGCTTTATAGTTTTGTGACTTTTGTCGGATTTTGAGATGTGGGACCAGCGGCCGAGTTTGAGTTAGTTTCGGGATTTGAGACTAATTTAGTAGTTTTCTTGTGGAATTGGTTCCCATGGCATATATAGATTGTGTTATATTACTTTTGGCTAGATTCGGAACGTTTGGAGGCCGATTTGAGAGGCAAAAGCATCGCAGAGTAGAATTTTTCTTGGATTGAGGTAAGTAAGACTTGTAAATCTGGTCTTGAGGATATGAAACCCAAGTCATTGTGTCTTGTGACTATTTTGGAGGTGATGCACATGCTAGGTGATGGGCGTGTGGGCGTGCACCGAGGGGATTGATACTTGGTCTCCTCGTAAAACTATAAAATTGAACAACATGCGGTTAGTTATATGCTCTTTATGTGTGATGAAAGATTGACTATAAATCATGTTAGTAACCATGTTTAGACTATATGTTTGCACTATTGGGTCCCGTAGGGGCCGCATTACTTGTTGGATTGCCTATTATGTGCTATTTGTATTCAGACAGAGTTTTTACTCGTATATCATATCTCAATATCTATTATTCTATCTAATAACTCATGTTATTGTTGTTTGGGCTGATCTTCCTAATATTTGAGAGTCCGAGAGGCTGGAGAGAATGATGACTGAGTGAGGCCGAGGGCCTGATTGTGAGGATATTTATAGGATCGGGATGCACGCCGTAACATGTTTTATTGATTTATGACTGAGTAAAGCTGAGGGCCCGATTGATTTATAGCATGATTGGATTGTTTAGCACTTGGGCTGAAGGAGTCTCTCCGTAGTCTGCACACCCCCAGCGAGCGCAAGTACCTACTGAGTGCGAGTGCCGAGTGCCAAGCGCTAAGTGATTGTGAGGAATGAGTAACTGGGAGGAATGAGTGATTGGGAGGACTGAGAGATGATTGCCTGGGATAGTGTATGATTATATTATTGATGCACACAGTTGCCTTACATCCATGTTTTGAAAACTGTTGAAAGATATTCTTTTTTTGTTTTACTTGAACTTGCCTAAAATAAATTGATTTGACTTGAATTACCGGATCTTGGGAAGAATGACTATTTTCCATTCTGAAATTATTGAAAATGAACTAAATTGTGTAGCTCATCACTATCTTTAGTTCCTTATTTATTATTGTTACTTACTGTGTTGGTGTACTCACGCTACTCTCTGCTCCTCGCGTGCAGATCTAGGAGTTGTTGGACACTGGGGTTGTTGAGCTTCTTTGATCGGGAAATGCACGCACTTCTTTTGTTGTCATTAAGGTCCCTTCCCCCTGAGTTCAAGATGTCCCTTCCGCTTCTGTTTCACTACTTCCCTCATTGGGATTGGTCAAGCTCCTTCACTTATTGCTCGATCCGATCCGGAACCTATTGGGATAGCACCTTTTCCTCCTATTTAGTAGGTCTTCTTGCCCGTTCAGTTCCTCTACTGGTAGTCTAGTTGACAGGTTATTAGAGATCGCGGGGTAGGTACCGGAGTTCGCAGCCCTGCTTTCTTCATCCCTATCTTTCCTTATTTTCTGTATTTTGGATTCGAGATTATGTTAGTCTTGTAACTTTCAGATCAGTTGTGTTAGATACTCATGACTAGTGACACCCGGTGTCAGGCTTTATTTTCGCACTTATGTTTTGGGGTTCACCCTATTTTATGGAAAATATTTCAGTTATTTTTTAAAGTCGTGATTTATTTCTAATTATTGTTGAAAGTGTTTTGGTAATGTCGGCTGGCCTAGCATCATCGATAGGCACCATCATGACGGGTCGTGTTTCAGGTTGTGACAGGTTGAAATAATGATCTCTAGTTATGTTGTATTGTTGGGCCTATATGGAATAGGGTGACATGGGATCACCTCCAGGTATGTGAATGGTAAGGTTACATGGTAGTATGGCGGCTTAGGAACAACTCTTGCCACGTTTGAGGACGAGCAAATGTTTAAGTGAGGGATAATGTAAAGACAAGACTGGTCATTTTGAGCAACTGCACTTCGATCGACAGTTTGGGGGCACGAGTACCTCCGTATGATGTACTAGGACTTGTGTGAAAAATTTAAGTTCATTCCGAGTTGATTGTATATGTTTCGGTGCGAGCTTTTGGTAGTCAAAAGTTTGAAAGTTCATTAGGTTTGATTTGAGGTGTGTTTCATTATTTCGATATTATTATGCGTGATTTGAGGCCTTGAGTAGGTCTGTGTTATGATATGGGAAACGTTAGTATGTTCGTACAGGGTTCTAAGGGGCCCGGGTGAGTTTCAGATATGTTTGGGCTGTGTTGCGCTCGTTTTTCTTTTGTTTTGACGTCGTTTCTTCAAGCATAAATGGTACTACATTAAAAAAAATGAGCTTCAATTTATAATTTTGATTTAAGCGTTCAAACCTTATCGTAATTACAGAGTGATAGTAAAAAGAATCAGTGAATTTGGACATCATATAAGGATTTTATGGTCATTTTACTGAAAATTGGGTTGCCAGGTTTTTCAAATTAATTACAAAATTGTCACTGACTTCGTATTTAAAAATCTGCACTATTTTCAAATATTGAAACCAACATCTCTCCTTCATTGTAAGGTCAAATGGAGTGATTTAAAAGCCTAATTTGGCTGAAATTTTACAAATAATCTACTGGAGGCATCAAAAGCAAGTTTCGAGATTATTTGGCAAATGAAACAATGTAAAACAGCTGGGCAAAAATACTTAATATTGAAGATTTGTTCACTTGCTCATATTTTGAGTTGGGGAACTCAAATCTGGACAATTTTTGGAGACGATTTTCACCATATGAATTGAGGCAAGTGTTTAATACTCAATTTTGGTTATATTTCGTGAATCCATTGATAGCATCACGGACAAGGATAGAGTTTTGGAAGCTCCAAGAAGGCCATTTACAAGATCTCAAGCGAAATAATTGAAGACTAAGGTTGCTGGACTTCAATGGCAAATAAAGAAGCTTTTAATTATAGAGGAAGAGCTCAAGTCCAAAAGAGATGAATTGTTCAAGTTTTACAATTATTTGGTGGCCCAAATTGAAGTCCAAAAGGAGGAAGATTGGGTCCCAACATCATCCCTTTAAGTCCACCAAAAGTGCACCCAAAAGAGCTTAAAATGAACTTAAAAGAGGTCCAAAAGGGGGTGTTTCAAAAAGAGCCCAATTGGAGTACAAGCCAATGGCCCAAACTAGAGTTTTAAAGACCAAATATGTCCCAAAGGGATTTAGCTGCCCACCCTCTTAATTTTATTAGTTTGTATCAGGTTTTATAGTATTTAGCTTAGCCTCCAATTTTAGGGTTTGCCCTGACAGCCGCCCTACCTAGTTTTAAGGACTTTTTTACTCCGATAAATAGGATTATTCATTGTGGGACATGATTATTGATTAATAATATTATATTTTGAGAGTTCTTTTGAACATCTGTTACTTATGCTTTGAGATTTATTTTTCAACCTTTACTAGTTCATAATTCAAGATAGTAAGATAACTTCTTTATTGTCATATTATTGATTCCTTTGTGGTATTCTTAGAAGGCGATTAACACTAGTTATTAATTATTATCTCAAGTTACTCGTAAGGCCGTGAAGATATGAATCTATTGTTTTTGATTTGTTCTTAAGTAAAGGCATTTGATTTCTTGAATAAATCAAAAGGTTGTTGCTTGGATCTTGCCAGGGCTATAGAACTTGCGTTCTTGGAAGTTCTTGGAATTCTTTTCCTGAATTTTTTCATATCCTTTATTTTCTGTACTTTAATTCTAGTCGTTCTATTTTTTATTGTTATTGACTCTTCATTTACTCTTAAATTCTTACTCTAATTTGGATTCCCGACCTTGCTGTTATCAAGTGGTATCAGAGCGGTTCTATTAAGATTTTGTTCTTGATAATTCTCGGGATTTCTTGAATACTAAGCGGTAAAAAAAGAAAAAAATGTTACTATAGCATCGTGGATAGTAACTTGAAAATTTTTTTTTAAGAAAAAGCAAAAATAAAAACAAAAATCAATTAAAATTGAAAAGAATTGCTTGCTCTCCAAGAAATTTCTTTTGTATTTAATTTTTTTTCAAAAGTTAACAAAGGAAACAAGAAGAGGGGATCCTAGATTTCAGAGATAAGAAAAATTCCAATTTTTCTTACTCTTTCTGGTCTAAATATATAATCCTTCCTTTTTGTTCATATCTTGTTTCAATCGAGCCTACTAGTTCTAGTATTTGGTTCTTCTTTCATTTGTTCCCCCAAAAATTTATATTTTACTACTAAGAACTTCATAAGAGTTGGGTTTAACTATAAATCTACAAAGTATTATGTTCAAAGGTTATTTTGAGTGTAAAAAAGGCAAGTGTGTGTGAGAACAATTGAGGAAAAAGCTAATTTGTGGGATACAATTTAAATTTTTTTAAGACGTTGCGTACAAGTAGTGATGATGAACAAAGGGTTCTCTAAGTAATCGAAATAAAAGCAAAAAATGATTTTACCTTGCAAGCAATTCATCAACAATTCAAAAGGTGGAATTTGCAGTTCCAACAAATGAGGGACACCATTGCTGAGCAAAATGATACAACAGCTGAACTTTGGAGGGGCAATAGTGTTAGGACACAAGCTAGGAGAAATATACCCCTTGCTCGTATTGTAAATCAAGAAAACTCTATAGATTACTTTAATGATATTGAAGATGTAGTCTAGAGATAGGAGGGGATAAAGAGGTAGTGTAGAAGATGACAACATAAGTAGTATAAAGATGAAGATGTCATATTTCAAGGGAACAGGGGATCCAGGCTTGTATCTTGATTGGGAGAGAAAGGTTGACGCCATCTTTGACTGTCACAACTAATCTGAAGGTAAGAAGGTTAAACTTGTTGTTGTTGAGTTTTCTAACTATTCTGCTATTTGGTGGAAAATATTATTAGGGATACACTGCAAGAAGGACAAGCACCAATTGCTACTTGAGCAAAAATGAAGAGGGTGATGAGTGTTGGCCCAAGAACAGGTGAAGTTTTGAAGAATGACAAAAGAACTCAGTCATGGACCAGGTCTATCTTGTGAAGCACAGTCATGATCAACATATACATGTGAGATGCACGTGAAGGGATAAATCCTACTAATTGTGATGACCCGGCCGGTCGTCTTAAGAATTAACGCAACGATCCCCTATTAACTGCTTCCCCTAAGTTCATTTCTACTATTTTGGTTTTCCGAGACGTTCGGTATTGGGTTTCGGAGAGTTTTGGGACACTTAGTCCCTAAATGACAGCTTAAGTGTTGAAAAGTGGTCCGCAGTCGGGACTGTGTGAAGACATCCTCGAAAATCAAAATCCGATGGTTTTGTTAGCTCTGTTAGGTGATTTCGGGGTTAGGAACGTGTTCATAATGTATTTTGGAAGTCCGTAACTCATTTAGGCTTGAAATGCTGAAGTTTGAATTTTTGAAATTTCTGATCCGATAGTGAATTTTTGATATGAGGGTTGGATCAAAATTCCGGAATTTGCAATAGCTTCATCATGTCATTTGGGATGTGTGTGCCAAAATTTTAGGTCATTCGGACGTGTTTTTGTTAGGTTTTTGATCGAAAGTGTATTTTGATGAAATTTGAAGTTCTTAGGCATAAATCATTGATTTAATCGAGTTTCCGACGTTGTTTTAGGTGGTTTAATGGTTGAACAAGTTTGAATGAGGTATTAGGTGTTGTTGGTACTTTTGCTTGAGGTCTAAGGGACCTCGGGATGATTCCGGATGGTTGACGGAAGGATTTTGGATTTCGGGAGATATCAGATTTTGCTGCTTCTGGTATTTCCGCATCTGTGGCTTGGGAACCGAAGATGCTGCGTGGAAGACCGCAGAAGCGAGTTTGGTCAAGGTCTTCAGTTTCCGCAGATGCGGTGGGTGTTCCGCAGACGCGGGTTCGCATCTGCGAGGTCTTAACCACAGAAGCGGATTTTTGGGCCTTTTAATAAAACCGCATAAACGGTTGTTTTTCGCAGAAGCAAAAATCGCAGGAGCAAAATTGGTCCGCAGAAGCAAAACCTGGCCACTTAAGGGAAAGCCACAGAAGCGGCACTTGTTCCGCAGGAGCGGGACCATAGATGCGGTCCCTTGTCCGCAGAAGCGGAAATCACTGTTCAGAAATAGAGATTTCGAGGATTAGTTTTTAAAAGTTAGAAAAATCAAATTAGAGCTCGGGAGAGGGTGATCTTGAGAGGGTTTTGAAGAGAAGATTATTGGGTAACGTTTCTTTAATCCCTTCTAGTTATATTTCATCAATATGTAGTTAAATCGATCGTTTAAATTTGAATTGCGGATCAAAATTTGGAAAAATTGGAAGAAACTTCTTAGGCCGAAATTTTGTGTTTTGAGTGGGTGTTTGACCTCCGATTTGGGAGATTTTTGTATGGTTAGGCTCTGAAAGACGAGGGTTCTGAAAATGTAAAAATTATCCGATTCCGAGATGTTGGCTTGAGGGGCATTTTGGTCATTTTACCTAAATTTGCGTCTTAGCATTAAATTAAATAGTAGAATCAATTGTTTGAGGTTTTATTTACGATATGTAATTGAATTGAATAGATTTGGGCCATTTGGAGTCGGATAGTCGTGGAAAAGGCGTGGTTTCTAGTTGATTTTGAGCCGGTTTGAGGTAAGTGACTTGTCTAACCTTGTGTGGGGGATCTTTCCACTTAGGATTTGTTATTTGGTATTTGAGTGCCTTGTACCCGAGGTGACGAGCGCATACTTGAGCCAATTGTTGAAAATCCAATTTTTACTTAAGATATTGAGACCGAGTTTCCTTCATATTTTCTTTATTTTACTTGCAATTATAACCTATGTTAGATTAGAAAAGCATGTTTAGTTGATTCAACTTGCCTAATTGTTTTGGTTGCCTTGACTGTACTACGTGAAGCATGTTAGGCTAGTACTACCTGTTGCTTGTCTTTTGTACTTCATTTTTGAGTATCATCTGGTTGTGGTTACACATTGACATTGGGACTACGGATGTGGAATTCCGGTAGCTCCGCCCTTGTTTGTTTACTTTGGGACTACGGGTTAGATTCCCGATAGATCCCCCTGCACTTTTACTTTGGAACTACGGGTTAGATTCCCGGTAGATCTTCCCCGCACATTGATAGTTGGACTACAGGACGGTATCCCGTGAGTATCCTTCGGATTTACACGTGTGATGGACTATGGGATGGTATCCCGGGAGATCCACTGGATGGTTGAGAAAAGAACTACAGGACGATATCCTGGGAGTTCCTCATTGTTACCATTTGGTATTAAGATGTACATATTCCGTGTTTACTCTATTCATTGTGTAGTTATTATTGCCCTGTTTAACCTGTCTATTCTCACTGTTGTACTCATTATTACTGTCAATTTTCATATTGTTAATTCATATTATACTGTTTAACCTCAGTAGGGCCCTAACCTTCCTCGTCACTACCCAACCGAGGTTAGGCTTGGCACTTACTGAGTATTGCTATGGTGTACTCATGCCCCTTATGCACATGTTTTTCATGTGCGGATCCAGGTACCTCCATGCAGGCGCACTATCCTTAAGGCGGAGAGATCTAGCGGAGACTTCAAGGTATATCTGCTGCGTCCACAGACTAGGAGTCTCTATTATGTTCTAGCTTTAGTAGTTAATCTATCCTTTTCTTTTAGTTGTTTAGACATTCTGGAGTTAGAGCAGCGTATTACATTTCTATTAGCCTATGGTTCCCATGAGTTTCCTGGTTTTGGGATGAGATTTTAGACTTCTGCGATTTATTTTTGAGTTGTATATACCAGGTGGAACTTATATACCATTTCCTTTTAATTTTTCCTTGTTTAATTAAATGTTTCTGCAAGTTATATTATTTTCCGCGTTGTTAGGCTTACCTAGTCGTAGGGACTTGGTGCCATCATGACATATTCACGGAGGGCGAACTAGGGTCATGACAAGTTGGTATCAGAGCTCTAGGTTCATAGGAGTCACAGAACAAAGGCTGGTTACTTAGAGTCTTGCTGATCGGTACGGAGACGTCTGTACTTATCTACGAGAGGCTATGTAACTGTTTAGAAAAAATCTTCATTTCATTTTATTTCCTTGTGGTCCTGTATTTTTTAACATCAATTCTAAACTTCTGTCTTCTATTCTTTCACAGATGGTGAGGACACGTGCTACTTGAGATGATCAGGCACCCGCGTCCCCTCCTGCAGTCGTCAGAGGCCGGGGCTGGGGAAGAGGTCGATTATGTGCACGTGGTGCAGCCAGAGCACCTGTGCGAGCTGCCGCCGATGCACCACCAGCAGATCTAGCCAGAGCCCTAGCACCTGGCACGCCTACTACTGCCACTACTACTCTAGCTCTCCAGGAGACTTTGGCTCAGTTCATGAGTATGTACACCACCTTGGCTCAGGCAGGGTTGCTTCCCCTTTCTGTAGCCACATCCCAGGCTGGGGGAGGAGCACAGACTCCCACCGTCCGCACTCCTGAGCAGCGAGTGCAGGTTGAGCAAGCTCCCGAGATTATTCCCGCACCGCCTGTAGTGCCAGTTCAGCCCAAGGACGGGTCAGTTGCTTTAAAGGACGAGCAGCGGAGACTTGAGAGGTTCAAGAAGTATGATCCCAAGTATTCAGTGGATTAGCATCAGACAATGCCTTGGTATTTCTAGAGAAGTGTCACCGTATTCTTCGCACAATGGGCATAGTGGAGTCCAGCGGGGTTTTTTCACTGCTTTTCAGCTTTGGGGAGCCGCCTATAATTGGTGGCGCACTTATGAGATAGACAGTCCAGTCGAGTCTGCTTCACTGACTTATACCCAATTCTCAGATATGTTCATGAGAGAGTTTTCCCCCTAGAGTCTCAAGGATGCATGGCGCACACAGTTTGAGCATTTGCACTAGGGTTCTATGATCGTTTCAGAGTATGCTATCCGCTATACCAGGTTGGCCAGGCATGCACCAGCCTTGGTTGCTACAGTTCGGGAGAGAGTTCACAGGTTCATTGAGGGTCTTATCCCACCCATCAAATCTAGCATGGCTCGAGAGTTAGAGATGGACATTCCTTATCAGCAAGTTGTGAGCATTGCTAGGAGGATTGAGGGTATGCTTGCCAGGGAGTGAGGGGTGAGGGAGGCCAAGAGGTCTCGAGAGTCGGGTCACTACTCTGGTGCTCTTACCCCATCAGTAGGTCGTTATGGTAGAGGTTATGCGGGTTGCCCCGTCCATTCAGCTCTTCCAGCAGCCAGCAGTGCTCCAGCTCCGCCTACACCTCAGGAGCCTTACTATGCACCTCTAGGTTCTAGCGCGCCTCCTGCGCGGGGTGCTTCTAGAGGTCAGTCCAGCAGACCTAGCTCTAGTCAGTCACAACTACCGCGTCCTCCCATAGCTTGTTTCGAGTGTGTTGATACACGCCACATGGTTAGGGACCCCCCAGACTTGGTAGGGGTGCATTTTTACAGACTGCTCAGCCACAGCGTGCTCCTCAGAGTTCTCAGGCCATGATCACAACTTCAGCTGCTACCCCACCTACCCAGCAGGTGAGGGGCGGAGGTCGAGGAGATAGAGGTCGCCCTCGAGAAAGGGTCCGGGCTAGATATTATCCTATTCTTGCTCATACCGAGGTTCTTACCTCTGACTCCGTCATTACAGGTATTATACTGGTTTGTTATAAAGAGGCATCGGTTCTATTCGACCCGGGCTATACTTATTCTTATGTGTCTTCTTACTTTGCTCCGTATTTGGGTGTGCCTCGGGATTATTTGAGTGGCCCCGTTTATGTTTCTACTCCTATGGTGGATTCTCTTGTTGTGGACCACGTTTATCGGTCATGTTTGGTTACTATTCGTGGTTTTGAGACGAGAGAAAATTTATTATTACTCGGTATGGTTGATTTTGACATTATTTTAGGCATGGACCGGTTGTCGCCCCATTTTTCTATCCTTGGTTATCACGCCAAGACCGTGACGCTGGCTATGCCAGGTAATCAGCATATTGAGTGGAGTGGTACTTTAGATCACACTCCCAGTAGAGTTATCTCTTTCCTTAAAGCTTAGTGTATGGTTGAGAAAGGGTTTGCCGCGTACTTAGCTTATGTGAGAGATGTCAGTGCTGATACCCCTTCTGTTGATTCAGTTCTAGTGGTACGAGATTATCCCGATGTGTTTCCAGCTGATCTTCCAGGCATGCCACCCGATAGAGACATTGATTTTGGCATTGATCTGTTGCCGGGCACTCAGCCCGTTTCCATTCCTCCATATTGTATGGCTCCTCCTGAGTTGAAGGAGCTGAAGGATCAGTTGTAGGAATTGCTTGATAAGGGTTTTATTCGACCCAGTGTTTCAACGTGGGGTGCTCCTGTCTTGTTTGTGAAAAAGAAGGATGGTTCTATGCGTATGTGTATTGATTATCGCCGGTTGAACAAGGTTACAGTAAAGAACCATTATCCTTTGCCTCGTATTGATGATCTGTTTTACCAGCTTCAGGGCGCACATGTATTTTCTAAGACTGACTTGCGCTCAGGTGTTTTCTAAGATTGACTTGCGCTCAGGTTACCATCAGTTGAAGATTCGGGAGCAAAATATCCCGAAGATTGCCTTCAGGACTAGGTATGGTCATTATGAGTTCCTTGTTATGTCATTTGGGCTGACCAATGCCCCATCACCTTTCATGCATTTGATGCATAGTGTGTTCAGACCATATCTTGACTCGTTCGTTATTATTTTATTGATGATATTCTTGTGTATTCTCGGAGTCGGGAAGATCATGAGCAGCACCTGAGGACCGTGCTTTAGACCTTGAGGGAGAAGAAGTTATATGCAAAGTTCTCAAAATGTGAGTTCTGGCTGTGTTCTGTGGCATTCTTAGGCCACGTGATTTCAAGTGAGGGTATTCGGGTAGATCCGGGGAAGATAGAGGCTGTATAGAGTTGGCCCAGGCCGTCCTCAACTATAGAGATTTGCAGTTTTCTTGGTTTGGCGGGCTACTACCCTTATTTCGTAGAGGGATTTTCATCGATTGTTGCCCCTATGACTAGATTGACCCAGAAGGGTGAACCATTTCAGTGGACAGAGGAGGCGAGCTTTCAGAAGCTTAAGACAGCTTTGACTACAGCCCCAATTTTGATGTTGCCTACCGGTTCGGGGTCTTATAATGTCTATTATTATACCTCGAGAGTTGGCCTTGGAGCGGTGTTGATGCAGGACTATAGGGTGATTGCCTACGCGTCCAGACAATTGAAGATACATGAAAAAAATTACCCTGTCCACGACCTTGAGTTAGCTGCCATAGTTCATGCCTTGAAGATCTGGCGTCATTATTTGTACGTTGTGCCTTGTGAGATCTATGCTTACCATCGGATCTTGCAGCACTTACTCAAGCAAAAGGATCTAAATATGCATCAGAGGAGATGGTTAGAGTTGCTGAAGGATTATGATATCACTATCCTGTATCACCCGAGCAAGGCAAATGTGGTGGCGGATGCCTTGAGTCTCCGGGTGGAGAGTTTGGCATATTTACCAGCTTCAGAGAGGCCTATGGCGATGGATGTTCAGGCCTTAGCCTGCCAGTTTGTGAGATTGGATCTTTCGGAGCCCAGTCGGGTTCTAGCTTGTGTGATTTCCTGGTCTTCCTTATTTGATCGTATAAGGGAGCAACAGTATGAAGACCCTCATTTTCTTGTCCTTAAGGACAAGGTTCAGCATGGAGATGCCAGAGATATGACCATCAGAGATGACGGGGTATTGAGGATGCAGGACCGAATTTGTGTGCCCAATGTTGATGGGCTTCGAGAGTTGATTCTAGTAGAGGCCCATAGTTCGCGGTATTCCATCCATCCGGGTGCCGCGAAGATGTATCAGGACTTTAGGCAGCACTATTGGTGGAGGCGGATAAACAAAGATATAGTTGGTTATGTGTCTAGATGCCTCAACTACCAGCAGATGAAGTATGAGAACCAGCGCCCGGGTGGGTTGCTTCAGCAGATAGAGATTCCGGAGTGGAAATGGGAGCGCATCACCATGGATTTTATATCTGAACTCCCACGGACCTTGAAGAAGTTTGATGCCATTTGGGATATTGTGGATCGGCTGACCAAGTCCGCTTATTTTATTCCTGTATGTACCACTTATTCATCGGACTCGTTTACGGAGATTTATATTCGGGAGATCGTCCGTCTGCATGGTATTCCAGTTTATATTGTTTTGGACAGAGGTACTTAGTTTACATCACGGTTCTGGAGAGCTGTGCAGCAGGAGTTAGGCACTCGGGTGGAGTTGAGCACAACATTTCACCCCCAGACGAATGGACAGTTCGAGCGCACAATTCAGATTTTTGAGGATATGCTCTGTGCATGTGTGATTGCGTTTGGAGGGTCTTGGTATCACTTCTTTCCATTGGCGGAGTTTGCTTACAACAATAGTTAACAGTCCAGCATTCAGATGGCGTCGTGTGAGGCTTTATATGGTAGGAGGTGTAGATATCTGGTGGGCTGGTTTGAGCCAGGTGAGGCCAGGCTATTGGGCACAGAGTTGGTTCAGGATGCATTGGAGAAGGTTAAGATGATTCAGGATAGACTCCGTACAGCCCAGTCCAGATAGAAGAGCTACACAGACATAAAGGTCCGTGATGTTTCATATATGGTTGGTGAGCGGGTTCTGCTTCGGGTTTCGCCTATAAAAGGCATCATGAGGTTTGGGAAGAAAGGAAAGTTGAGTTAGAGGATTATTGGCCCTTTTGAGATACTAAGGCGAGTTGGGGAGGTTGCCTATGAGCTTGCCTTACCTCCCAGTTTGGCCAAATTTCATCCGGTATTTCATGTTTCGATGATCCAGAGGTATTATGGTGACCCATCGCACGTGTTGGATTTCAGTTCAGTCCAGTTGGATAAGGATCTATCCTATGTTGAGGAGCCAGTGGCTATATCGGACAAGCAGATCAGAAAGTTAAGGTCAAAGAATATAGCTTCAGCAAAGGTTCAGTGGCGGGGTCAGCCAGTCGAGGAGGTGACCTGGGAGACCGAGTAGGATATACGCAGCAGTTACCCTCATCTTTTCACTTCTTTAGGTATGTTCTCTATGCTCGTTCGAGGACGAATGAATGTTTAAGTGTAGGAGGATGTGACAACCCGGCCGATTGTCGTAAGAATTAATGCCCTGATCCCCTATTAACTGCTTCCCCTATGTTCATTTCTGCTATTTTGGTTTGCCGGGACGTTCGAAATTGGTTTCAGAGAGTTTTGGGACACTTAGTCCCTAAATGCGACCTTAAGTGTTGAAAAGTGGTCTGTAGTTAGGAAAGTGCGAAGAAGACCTCAGAATGGAAATCTGATGATTCCGTTAGCTCCGTTAGGTGGTTTTGGGATTGGGAGCATGTTCGGAATGTATTTTAGAAGTCCGTAGCTCATTTAGTCTTGAAATGCCAAAGTTTGAATTTTTGAAATTTCCGGTCTGGTAGCGAGTTTTTGATTTGAGGGTCCGATCGGAATTCCAGAATTTGCAGTAGCTCTGTCATGTCATTTGGGACGTGTGTGCAAAATTTTAGGTCATTCAGATGTGTTTTGGTTAGGTTTTTGATCGAAAGTGTATTTTGATGAAATTTGAAGTTCTTAGGCGTAAATCCTTGGTTTAATCGAGTTTCCGACATTGTTTTAGGTGGTTTAAGGGTTGGAATAAGTTTGAATGAGGTATTAGGTGTTGTTGGTGCTTTTGGTCGATGTCTCAGGGACCTCGGGATGATTTCGGATGGTTGACGGAAGGATTTTTGAAGTTGGGAGATATCATATTTTGCTGCTTCTGGTATTTTTGCATCTGCGGCTTGGGAACCGTAGATGCAGTGTGGAGGACCATAGAAGCAGGTTTGGTCAGGGCCTTCAGTTTTCGCAGATGCGGTGGGTGTTCCGTAGAAGCGGGTCCGCATCTGCAAGGTCTTAACCCCAGAAGCTGATTTTGGGGCCTTTTAATGAAATTGCAGAAGCGGTTGTTTTCCTCAGAAGCGGAAACCACAAGAGCGTAAGTGGTCCGCAGAAGCGGAACCTGGCCACTTAAGGGAAAGCCGCTGAAGCGGGACCGCATCCGCAGAAGCGGAAATCACTGTTCAGAAATAGAGATTTCGAGGGTTAGTTTTCAAAAGTTAGAAAAATCAAATTTGAGCTCGAAAGAGGGTGATCTTGAGAAGGTTTTGAAGAGGAGATTATTGGGTAACGTTTCTTTAATCCCTTCTAGTTATATTTCATCAATATGTAGTAAAATCCATCGTTTAAATTCGAATTGAGGATCAAAATTTGAAAAAATGGAAGAAACTTCCTAGGCCGAAATTTTGGGTTTTGAGTGGGTGTTTGACCTCTGATTTGGGAAATTTTTGTATGGTTAGACTTGTGAGAGTACGAGGGTTCTGAAAATGTAAAAATTATTCAATTCCAAGACGTTGGCCTGAGGGGCATTTTCGTTATTTTACCTAAATTTGCGTCTTAGCTTTAAATTAAATAGTAGAATCTGTT
The DNA here is from genome assembly GCA_026770625.1 of Nicotiana glauca. Lineage (NCBI taxonomy): Eukaryota > Viridiplantae > Streptophyta > Magnoliopsida > Solanales > Solanaceae > Nicotiana > Nicotiana glauca. The sequence goes on along the minus strand of MU759625.1, from coordinate 4,969 downwards.
GTTTGAGGTGTTATTTATGATATGTAATTGAGTTGAATAGATTTGGGCCATTTGGAGTTGGATACTCGTGGCAAAGGCATGATTTCTAGTTGATTTTGAGCCAGTTTGAGGTAAGTAGCTTGGCTAACCTTGTGTCGGGGACCTTTCCCCTTAGGATTTGTTATTTGGTATTTGACTGCCTTGTACACGAGGTGACGAGCACGTACTTGAGCTAATTGTTGAAAATCCGATTTTTACTTAAGATATTGAGACTGAGTTTCCTTCATATTTGCCTTATTTTACTTGCAATTATAACCTGTGTTAGATTAGAAAAGTATGTTTAGTTTATTCAACTTGCCTAATTGTTTAAGTTGCCTTGACTGTACTGCGTGAAGCATGCTATGCTAGTACTACATGTTGCTTGTCTTTTGTACTTCATTTCTGATTATCTTCTGGTTGTGGTTGCGCATTTACATTGGGACTACGGATATGGGATTCCGGTAGATTCCCCCCTCCTTGATAGTTGGACTACGGGACGATATCCCGGGAGATCGTTCGGATTTACACATGTGATGGACTACGGTATCCTGGGAGCTCCACTGGATGGTTGAGAAAAGGACTACAGGACGGTATCCTGGGAGATCCTCATTGTTACCATTTGGTATTGAGCTGTACATATTCTGTGTTTACTCTGTTGTTTGTGTAGTTGTTATTGCCCTGTTTAACCTATCTATTCTCACTGCTATACTCATTATTACTGTCAGTTTTCATATTGTTAATTCATATTATATTGTTTAACATCAGTAGGGCCCTGACCTTCCTCGTCACTACCCAACCGAGGTTAGGCTTGGCACTTAATGAGTACCGCTGTGGTGTACTCATACCCCTTCTGCGCATATTTTTCATGTTCAGATCCAGGTCCTCCACTCATGCACACTATCCTAGAGGCGGAGGATGTAGCGGAGACTTCGATGTATATCTGCCGCGTCCGCAGACCAGGAGTCTCTATTCTGTTCCAGCTTTAGTAGTTAATCTATCCTTTTCTTTCAGTTGTTTACACATTTTGGAGTTAGAACAGCATATTATATTTCTATTAGCCTGTGGTTCCCGTGAGTTTCCGGGTTTTGGGATGAGATTTTAGACTTCCGCGATTTGTTTTTGAGTTGTATATGCCAGGCTGCACTTATATGCCATTTCCTTTTAATTTTTCTTGGTTTAATTAAATATTTCCGCAAGTTATTATTTTTCGCATTATTAGGCTTACCAAATCGTAGGGACTAGGTGCTATCGCGACATATTCATGGAGGGCGAACTGGGGTCGTGACACTAATCAAGCAGCAATATCTCATGGTCTGATCGAAAAGGTTGTATATTAGATAAAGGAGATAAAGTCTTCCTATATAAAGAGAACACAATCCAGGATACAGATAGAGTTAGAGTTTAATATCACCATGAACGCTTCTGCGATAGAAGAGCAGCAATTGAGTCCCAATCAAACTCTGATTACTAACCTATTAATAACAGTGATTTTTCTCTTTTACAGGCATTGCACATACGCAGAAGTTAAACTAAATTGAGAGAAAAAGAGAAAGGCAATTTTAGAAGCAATTTATGTGAGATTTGAGTGTGCCCTCCTGAAGCTACTTGAACGAGATAGAAGAATCAGTTCCATTGAGTCTATCTTTTATTATAGTTCAATTGTAGTAGGTGATTTATAATTGTACCTTTCAGCTTTCATAGAAGCAATTGTATTAGGTACCTAGAGTTTTCAAGTTAGAGTTAACTTGAAGTTGTCGCAGCAGTTGAGGTTGTGTGCCACAACATGACTAAAGTTAATCCTTAGGTTTACAAAGAGTTTTTGTAAATGCTGTTTTGGCTTAGTGATTTTAGTGGAAGTTTGGTAAAGTCCTACTGAGTAGTAGGTCGTAATTTTTTTTCAACTTTTGAGCCAAGTGTTTTCCACGTAAAAATCTCTATGTTCTTTACTTTCAGTATTTATTATTCCGCAAACAGTAGTAGTGGGAACACCTAGAAGAACTAGGTTCTTCTATAGAGTAGTTAAGCGAAAATTGGGTACCATACAAATCATCCCCCTATTGTGTAGTATTGACATATAAAATATCAATTGGTATCAGAGCAGGTTATCCTTGAAGAGGCTAACACCTTAGGAAAAGATCAAGATGAGTGCACCACCTGAAAACTAGGAAGGGCAATCCACTGCTAGGTCTCCACTCTTCAATGGTCAGTACTATTCCTGGTAGAAGAACAGGATGAGAGATCATATCATAGGAGAGGACTATGAACTGATGGTCCCTTGGCAACTACAAAGAAGAATGAAGAAGGAGTGGATGTGCCAAAGACAAGAGCTGACGGCATTGCTGAAGATTTGAAGAAATGAGAGAAGAATGCCAAGGCCAAGAAATGGCTTGTGTGTGGACTAGGTCCAGAAGAGTGCAGAAGGATTCAAAGTTGTACTACTGAAAAGGAAATATGGGACACTTTACAAGTGGCTCATGAAGGAACTCCTCAAGTAAAGAGATCAAGAGGAACACTGTTATATTCTCAATCTGAGAACTTCAATATGAAGGAAGGAAAATCTATCCAGGAGATGTACACAAGGTTCACAACACTAACAAATGAACTTAAATCTCTTGGGAGAATTATCCTTGAAGAAGACAAGGTTGAGAAAATCTTGACAAGGTCTTACTAGTGACTTGGGAAAGCAAAATCACTACTATTCAGGAATCAAAGAACATTGCTACCCTCAAGCTGGATGAGCTGATTGGAAACCTCATTTCCTATGAACTAAGAAGGCAAACCATGAAATGGATGCACCCAAGAAGGAAAGAAGTCTGGCTCTCAGAATAGCTGAAGGTGCAGATCTGGAAGATCATGAAGTAGCCATGATCACAAGAGATTTCAAAAAGTATTTGATGAGAGGAAAGGGTTCTTTAAGAGTACAACCTTCAATAAAGCTAAGGCTCCTGAGAAACAGACCAATGAAGGTTGCTACAAATATGGTAAGACAGATCACATGATCAAGAACTATCCTTAATGGGAAATTGAGTGGAAGAAGGAAAGGGTTGAACGAAGGAATAGGAAGAAGGAATAAGTTCAACCCAAAAAGAACAAAGGATCAACAAAGACTATGGTTGCTGCTTGAGGAGAAACATCAAATGAGGACTCAGAAGATGAAGTTGGAGATGAACAAGCACTTATGTCTATTGTAGAATTAGATGATGAACAAGAGGTAAGTGTCCTTCATCTCAAAGACAAGATTAAATTCCTGTCAAAAGACAGGTTCTCTGAACTACTGCTAGACTTTATTGATGAGTCTAAGATAATTAACAATGAGAAGAAAGAACTATCTAGGGAATGTGTAATCCTAAAAGCCAATTGCAAGAATCTAGAATCTAGGGCTAATGAGAGTGACAGTAAAAATGCTAAATTGAAGAACCAGGTTCTTGAAATTGACACTAGTGTCCTAGAACTTAGGTCTGAGAACTTAACACTGAAACTAGGAACAGGCAAGAAGAAAGTTGATCACATTCATCACACTCTAGAAGAAAACTTAGAAAAAATGAAGGATGAGATGTACAAGAAGGATGAGCAGATAAAAGTCTTAAAAGAATATTTAGGGAAGGTAAAACATGAACTAGACAGAACTTGCAAATGCAACAAGGCTTCTGATGCACTTTCCTGGCTACAAGAACATCACAGTAGCAATAAAATAGGACTTGGCTATGGGACTCAAGAACCTAAGTGGGATCCTAAAAGCAAGTACCTCACTCTTCCTGAGAATAAAATCTGCACACATTGTGGCAAGACTGTCCATTACAAAAATGAATGTAATGCAAAAGAAAAGGCCAGTCAAAAGAACAAAGCTTTTGTTCAAGAGAAAAATAGGCTGCCTGGGTGGGCTAAAAGGAATTTGATTTATCCCTTTGCCCATTGTGAGCACGTGGTTTTGCCCTAAGCAAATTATTCCTAAAAAATCCAAATAAAATGATTTTTAATTTTTATTGATATTTGTGGCATTTTTTGTTAATTAGTAGCCTAATAATTCATATTAAAAAATACAAAATATGCATATGCATTAGGGGTTTAATTTTACAATTTTAGTATTAATTCATTTTAAAGAAAAATCAAAAATAGTATTTTTGTGCTTTAATTGAAAATTACCATAAAATAGATATTAATTAGTATAAACAATTTAATAAAAAGAAAAAGAAAATACAAAAATACAAAAGAAAAAGAAAATACAAAAATACAAAAGAAAAAAGAAAATACAAAAATACAAAGGAAAAGTATAATACAAAAATACAATACAAAAAAAATTTGGGCTAATACAAATAATGTCAAATTAATAGCCTAATTGGATAACACTCGCCCAGGCCCAAAGGGATTATACCCGGTCTGCCCGGTTCAATTCAAAACGACCACGTTTTGGTCGGATAGATCTGGGCCGTTGAAATGCTTTGATCTAACGGTCGTGTTACACTGGCCCTTAATGAACAAAACGACGACGTATGGTAATATTAATCTGGGCCGTTCATTCATTTTGATCTAACGGACAAGGTCTCAATTTCATTTAATCGAACGACACCGTTTCAAGTCCCAAAGGATCTCAACCGTTGATTCTTTTAATCCAACGGTCCTTGATCATCATCAGTTTTTTAATATGGCCAAAACGTTACACCCCTTTTCATTTCATTCTTCTTCTTCCCCTGATTCAAAACCCTAGCCGCCTTAGTTTCTCCCAGAGCCCTGCCGGAACCCTACCGGCGGGAGACGCCATTGACACCAACCACCACGCCCTTAACACCACCTGACCACCTCAACCTCCTCTTTACACCCCTCTAGTTCGTTTACTTCAAATAAGCCCGGATTCCGTCGAATATTCAATTTAGTATCGCCGGAACCCTAGTTCCGGCGAACAACCCTTCTTCCAAATCAAGTCAAAATTTCACCATAGCCTCTTCCTTGTGTC
>MU759623.1:4758-45524 GCA_026770625.1 Nicotiana glauca | reverse complement strand
AGTGGTAACAATGACACTGTATGTTATACTTGAAACAGTGGTAACAATGACACTATATGTTATACTTGAAATAGTAGTAAAAATGACACTGTAATGTATACTTGGAACAGTGGTAACAATGGCACTGTGTGATATAAATTGGTCAGGTAACAATGGCTGACCGGTCAGGTAACAATGACTGACCAAGATATTGCGCTTGGGCTGTAGGATCCCCTCCTAAGTCTGTACACACCCCCAGTGAGCGCAGGGTACCCATGGATCGGGCTACGCGCCGTAGCGGTCATGTGCATTGCATTGCATTCATGCATTCATTCCTGTTTGTACTACGTGGCATGATCTTTAGCACTCACATATCATTGGCATACATGTTATTACTTGCCTTGTTGACCATATACCCTGGTGTTACATGTTAAGGAGTGCTGAGTCCGAGAGGCTGATGTTGTATATTGTGAGCCGTGAGTGAGCCCGCGGGGCTGATACTGTACTGAGAGGTTGATACTGAGCCCGAGGGGCAAATTTCTAGTTATTTCCTACTTGTTGAAATTATTTTTGCAACTGTTGAAAAGGCATACTTTCAAAAGAGATTTTTAACTGAGCTTGAGATTTTCTAAAGGATTCTCTCGGTGTTACGATTTTTACTATTTTTCTAAAAGGGTTGTACTGTCTGTTATAGCATTTTGGAGTGCTCATACGTGTTTTCTTATCGCTCAGATATTATTCGATCTTATTACCACTGAGTTGGAAGTACTCACTTTTCTCCCTGCACCTTGCGTGCAGTTGCAGGTTTTGTTAACCCAATAACGGGTTATTAGGAGGACTGAAGGCCATATTGTGGTAGTTGAGCAAGGTGACCGCCAGCGTTCGCGGCACCGCCTTTCATCTTTGAATTCCAGTTTTATCTTTTATATATATACTTTGTGGGCCCAATAGTAGAGTCCTTACTCATTAGATGCTCGTGACTTGTGACACCCCGGTCGGGCTGTATTGGGTTGTATTTATGTTGATTAATTCATATTCGAACTGTTATATAACTGATTAACTGCTTTAAGTGGTGTTCTGAGATGGTCTGGCTGGCCTTGTCTTCACGAGAGGCGCCATCATGACAGGGTTTGGGAATTGGGTCGTGACAAGCCTTTAATAACACAAAGTAATAAATCCTCAGTAATACTGATGTTCTAAAATGCGGAAAGAAAAAAATGGGTAGGGGAGGAGTCGGGTCCTGCGGACGTCAGGCAGCTACCTCGACAACTCCTGAAAAAAACTTTGAAAACAGTAAATAGCTCGACTATGCTCCCGGGACACCTGAATCTGCACACATGGTGTAGGGAGTAAAGTGAGTACTTCCAACTCAGTGGTAATAGACATATTAAATGGCTAACAGTAAGAAATCCCGAAATATAACAATGTAAAGCTATAACCAATGATTCTACACATTTAACGGTGGAACAACATCAGGAAATGACAGGTAAAACAGATAGATGTCGATGCATGAATGCAATGCAATGCACATGACCGTTGCGGCGTACAACCCGATCCATTTGGGTACCCATGCTCACTGTGGGGGTTCTGACTCCGGAGGGGCTCCTACAGCCCAAGCGCAATATCATCATAGCATTCGCTACGGCGTGCAGCCCGATCCACACTCGGTCCAGATATATGCATGTAAGCCACACATGCACAGTCAAGTTTATCATTTTTAGCTCCAATTATTAGGAATTATAGATTAAGTGATTAAAACTTTAGGAATTTACTAATCATTTCGATACAGTGTTTAACTCAGGACTGATATCATGAAACATGCTAAGAATCATGGAAACAGTGATAATAATCCCTAAGGAATACAAATAATCGGCACGCAGCCCAAATATGTTCATAGCAATCCAAGTAGGATGTTTACCAATCAATTTCTAGTCAATACACATTATGAACATCACTCGGACGGACTAAGCCATAGTCCTCCAATCACAAACGACCCCGCACTCACCGTAGAGTATGTGTCTCGCCTCAATATAGCGTCACAGTGTGATATACCGGGGTTTTAAACCCTCAGATCATCATCTACATCTATTACTCACCTCAAACCGGCCACAAGACTAGTTCGCTAAGCATTTTCCTCTCAAACCGACCTCCTCGCGCGTCGAATCTAGTCAAAACCACAACGAATACATTACATTAGGCTAAAGAAACATAACCCAATCAAAAGAATTCGAAAAACACTAAAATCACGAAGTTGGCAAAACCCGAGCCCCGGGCCCACTTCTCGAAAAATTACAAAATTTACATCACCAGACTCCTCGTCTCGCCAAGAGTCTATACATATCGAATTTACCAAAATTGGAGTTCAATTGCCCCTTCAAAACCCACAGTTAAACTTTCTTAAGTTTCAAGCCCTAACCTCCATTTTAACCTTTAATTCCTTGAAATTCAGTGATTAATCCATATTTTTACACAATAATAACATAATCCGAGTCCAATAATTCATACCAGATGAAACCCCTTTGAATTCTCTTCAAAATCGCCCAAGAAACCGCCTAAGTCGAAGTCAAAAGTATTTTTCATTCTCTTTCAAATTCATGAACACTGTTCACTTTAATTCCAGGTCGATTTCCGCTCATGCGGTTAAATTAACGCACCTGCGGTCACCGCATTCGCGACCAATGGTCGCTTCTGCGATCTCACTTAAATCCCCAGGGACCGCTTCTGCGGTCTTAAACCGCACCTGCGATTGCCGCTTGTGTTGACCTTTGTCCGCTTTTGAGGAAGAGTTCCAAGCCTCCCAGAACCGCTTTTGCGACCCCTTAGCCATATCTGCGGAACCGCTTATGCGGTCCCTTTTCCGCAGATGCGAAAATGACAGAACCAGCAACTTCAAACATGCAACAAACTCTGAATTCTCCGTTTAACCACCCGAATTCACCCCGATGCCCCCGGGACGTCAACCAAAAGCACATACATGATCTATACCTTATTCAAACTCGCTCGAACCATCAAAACACTATCGTTAACATCAAAATCCTCAATTATCCTCAAATCAAAGCCTAAGTTTCTTAAAAACTTCCGAATTGCGCATTCGATCAAAAACCCGACCTAACCACCTCCGAATGGCCTAAAACTTTGCACACATATCCAAAATCACCTAACGGAGCTACTGCAACTCTCGAAATTCCATTCCGATCCTCGGATCAAAATCTAACCTATCAACCGGATATTGCCAAAATTCTAACTTCGCCAATTGAAGCCTAATTCTACACCGAGCCTCCAAAATCAATTTCGTTCGCATTCCTAAGTCACAAATCATCCCCCGAAGCTAATCGAATCATTAGAATTCACATCTGAGCCCTCTAACTAAATAGTCAACTTCCAGTTGATTTTTCCAAAACAAGCTTTCCTTTAAGAGACTAAGTGTCTCATTTCTTATCAAAATCAATCCAAATCAACTCTAACACACCACATACCGATAACAAAATATGAAGAAACATGAAATAGGGGAAATAGAGCAATAACACATGAGACAACGGGTTGGGTCGTCACACATACTTTGCTCGCCTACTTGCTTACTTGCTAGGTTAATTACTCGACTTTATTATTTTTACTAACATTATCTATTGTTTTTCAGAAAAAAAAGTATTAACTATCCCACTTGCTTATATCTTTATTTACATATATACTTTTATTTATTCATATATTTTTTCTTTTGCTTATTTTTATAGTATTTTCCTGAATTAATAATAATAATCACCAATCATTCCGCGCATAATGACTCTAGAGCACTATTTGTGTATTTACTTAGGCTCAAATTTCTTTTAGGTCTACTCCAATTCTTAGAGTCTAACTAAGATATCTTTAGTCTCTCGGTATCTTCTATTTTTATAAAGTACGATGTCTTTCCCATAAACTCTTCAATGGGCTCGGTTCGTCATGAAATTTCTCGATATTCATGACTTAAACTAGCATTAAGAATTTTTTTAAACAACAATGAGCATCTCACTCCCTATAGCAAGATATCTTTCCTACTTCTTTAAAAAAAAACTGGCATAATATTTCATAATTAGAAAATATTTTTCTGTCTAATCCGTGAGTTAATTTTAAGCGCGTTCTTTTCTTAAAATATAGTTACATATTTTTCAAATATTGCCACTCGTGCCTCACAGAATATTCAATCCTTCGATTCTTCTTGTAGCTCTATGTTTCATAAAATCTACTTACTATTCTACTTATTTCAACCTTCATGCCAATTCTCAGTTACAAAATTTACTGAGCAATAGAAGGCCACTATTTTTGTCAATTTGCATCATCAAATTATTCTAAAATTTTTACCTATTCAATTCAAGTGTCTGTATGGTCTTATTTCTGGTCGTCGAGACTAATCTTCACACACCCGTTAATTCTATGTCTTGGCATGTGAGTCGAGGTACTATCCCGTAAGTCTCAAAATGGTTGATACCGTATTCCGGGTCTCGACAATTTTATGATTTCCCAACGCTAAAAAAATAAAAATAATAATAGAGTCATTTCATGTCCAATTGACTCTTATATCCTAATTAAGTATCTTTATTCTGAGCCTGTCGATATTCAAACAACCAAATATTATTTTCAGCGTCAAAATTATTCGTCTCTGGCCTCTTTGAAACACAGTCTATATAAGACTCGGTCTCATTACAACCAAATTTACATTTCCCTTAATGAAAGAAACTGGGGCAGAATTTGCAACACAAGTCCATCATTCCTAAATAAATTTGGTGTTCTCGGATAGGACATCATGTTTGAAGTAACCATCACAAACTTCTTAAGATTGGGGAAATATTGTAAAATACGGCAGAGTTGTACAAGGACAAGGATCTATTTTAAGGCTAAGCTTTGATGTCTCAACGTTAGTCAACCTCTCACAAACTGCACATTCTACTCAAATTCATTTTACTTCCCTTCATTCAAGTCTAGAGCGTTAGAGCCCTCTAGATAACAAGTCATTCTGGTCCATCAATGTTGCAACTTAAGCCACCATTTCCAGTTTAGGGCTTCTACTTAACCATATTATGAATTAATCTATCTAGTTATATACTTTATTATTTTGTGCATTTATTTCATTGTGATGAATAAGCTAATGCTTTGCTTTTGTATAAAATATTTATTTTGCCTTTAAAGGTTGACTTGCATTGAATACTATTTTGGTTGCGAATCTGCATAAAGGACGGGCTATGATGGTATACCGTTTTAAAGAATTCAGTACCGGTATGGGACTATTGCAATCACAGAATGATGTCACCAAGGCGAATGTGGTGCAAAGGAAAGTGTTGGTCAATTTAGGAAGCACTTTCAGTGTTCTTCCAAATACAACCTCGACCTCCAGCTGCCCCCCAAAATATTTGCTTAACCATATCTCCTTACCCAACTCCTACTTATACAATCTCTCCACAAATGCCAATAACCTGCAATCCCAATCAAGTCATGATGATTCCTAATACCCAATGTCCTATAACCACAACCTCATTTGAGGAGGACAAGCAAAACCAACTAGATGTATGCTCGTTTAAGAGACTTGAAAACTCAACCCAGCAGATTTGTCGTGAAAAATTGGAAAAAAGAACTCCAGGATTTGAAGAAAGATATTGAGAAGAATTTCAATCAAGAAATTATCAAAGTCTAAGATACGAAGACTTATGCCTGCAGCCTGATGTATAGCTCCCACCAGGTTATATGGTGCCGAAGTTTAATGCTTTCAATGTGGTGGATTACTTGGTATCGGTCATAATGAGGCCATTCGAATGAAGGCATTTATCCAAAGCTTATCAGGAACGGCAATTGTTTGGTACACAAAATAAGATTTTAGCAAATGACACACGTGGGATGATATGGCTCATGATTTTGTAAGGCAATATGAGTTCAACTTGGGGGTTGATCCAGACATGCATAGCATGTACAAAATAAAGAAAATGACACATGAATTCTTTCAAGATTATGCAATCCGGTGGAGAGCTGAAACTTCGAAGGTGCACCATCCGCTATCCGAGAAAGAGTTGATATCAATATTCATTGACATTCAAAATAGCATATATTATGAAAAGCTGGCTACTGCGAACGTGCATAATTTCTCAGACTTGATTAGAGTCGGGGACTTCCTAGAAAGTGGTATCAAAGAAGGAAAGGTTAGCATACAAACTATCAATCATACTTTACAATCAGGGATTCTAGAAAATTTTAAAGGTAAAGAGAAGGAAAATACCTCAGTTTCCATGACTATGCATCCACTGCAATACCATTATGATCACCAGCTCTTGCAAAATCAAGATATCTCTAATGCCCATAACATGCATCTCTAGTCTCCTCGACAACAAAGCATGCAACATCAACATGGTCAAGCATAAGTCGCTTCTCGCCTATTAAAGAAAAGTAAGCCCCAAAACTTCACACCATTGACTGAATCAATCTCTAGCATATTCGCTTGATTGAATGCCTCCGGAATTATGCAACCAATAAAATGAAGGATTTTCGACCCTTCGCATCCATTATTTGACCCTTTCAAGTATTGTGCTTACCATTCAAATGCTCAAGGGCATGATACAAAAGAATGCCTAGCATTAAAACATCAGATTCAGAATATGATTGATGCTAACAAATTGCACGCGCACCTACCAGTCGAAAAAAATATCTCAAATGCCTCAAATGCAACTAGTAGCAGTACAAGCAATACACCTAGCGTGGTTAGGCATCCGAAGAAGAAACGTCGTTTGAACAAATGACAAGACTAGTTGTGACGACCCAAAGAGGTCATCACCTGTTTTAATTAATTCTGTGCATCTGAGGCCTTAAAACCTTATTTAGAGTCACCTCGATTTGCATGCACAGTCCGGGCGCGTAGCCGGAAAGCTTAAATGTGAAATTCTATGAAAAACTATTAAGTTTTGATGTTAAAATGAATAAATTTGACTTCGGTCAATATTTTGGGTAAACTGACCCAGACTCGTGATTTGACAGTCCCGGAGGGTCCGTAGGAATATATGGGACTTGGGCGTATTCTCAGAATCGAATTCCGAGGTCCCAAGCCCGAGAAATAAATTTTTGAGTAAAATTGTTTTTCTGAAATTGTTAAGGAAAATTGAAATGAAAATTTATTAGAACGTGTTGGTATTGGGCTCGTATTTTTGTTCCGGCACCTGGTACATGTCTTATATATGATTTAATATGTTTCTGTAAAATTTGGTGAAAAACGGACGTTGTTTGATGTGATTTGGACCTAAATTGGAAAATTTGATGTTTTATGAAGTTTGAAAGAATTCTTGGATTTTGGGGTTTAATTCGATGTCTATGATGTTATTTTGGCGATTTAATCGCGCGAATAAGTCCGTTGGATATTTTTGAGGTTGTGTGTATATTTGGTTTGGAACCCCGAGGGTGCGGGTGAGTTTTGGATAGGCCACGAGTGTATTTTTGGAATTTGAAAGCTAGCTGTTGCATTTCTGATCTGCAAGCTTCGCAATTGCGAAGACAGCCTTGCAAATGTGAGCTCGCAAATGCGAGACAATACCTGGGCAGCCTTCTTCGCAAATGAGAAGACCTCCATCGCAAAAGCAATGCCCACCCAGATCCTCAATCATCGCAAATGCGATACTCTTCTCGCAAATGCGAAGTCGCAAGTGCGACTACCTTTTCGCAAATGCGAAACCTGGGGAATTATGAAGGGTTTGCAAATGGGAACCCTGCTTTGCGATTCCCATATCTGAGGGTCGGGATTTGCAATTGCGAATCCCTATTCGCAATTCCCATATCTGCAACCTGCATTTTTTTTATACTTAGTCGATTTTTAAGCCATTTTCACCCCATTTTCAAAACACAACTCCTTTGGGCGATTTTTCAAGAATAAACCTTCTTCCAAATCAATTGCAAGTTAGTTTGTACTTATTTCTTTCAATTATTTACATCTTTTAACATGATTTCAACTTAAAATCAAGGATTTTCGTGGGGCAAATTGGGTGTTTTGGGTAGAACCTAGGTTTTTCAAAAATTTGGGATTTGGACCTCAATTTGAGGTCCGATTTCAAAAAGAATTATATATTTGAGTTTGTGGGGGAATGGGTAATCGGGTTTTGACCACATGGGCCCGGGGGCGATTTTCGACTTTTTGGGTAAAACTTTGAAAAACTCATTTTCATGCATTGGGGGTTGATTCATTTAATGTTTATTTATGTAATTAAGCAATTTATGATTAGAGACGAGTGAATTGGAGGTGGAATCGCGGGGGTAAAGCTATAATTGAGCCTTGAGTTGTATTCAAGGCATTGAGGTAAGTGTTTGGTCTAACACTAGCTTGAGGGACTAGGAGTTGAGTCTTGTTTGCTAATTACTCCATGTTGAGTACGACGTATAGGCATGGGGACGAGTATCTATACGTTGGTGTCTAGCATGACAGTGAGTCTTTAAATTATGAATATCTTGATTTTGTTGTATTTTTCTTGCCTTGGTTATGATTCCTATTTGTTGAGAAAAGTTGGTTAAAGGAAATTGTGACGTATGAACAACGAGGAGCATTGGCTCAAGTTATATTAAAATTGTGAACGTATATGAAATGGTTGAACCCTTTGGAGCATTGGATCAAGTGGTAAAGGGAGATATGAAATAAAAGTGAAAGGAAGAGAAAGAGTATTAAATTGTTTCCTTGCTGGGATATTGTTGCTCATTGATTATTTTTCCTTGCCGGGACGTTGTGATTAATTATGATGTACCCTTGCCGGGATTTCAATTATTTTAATTGTGTTCCCCTGCCGGAATTGCTATTATTATTTTTTTGTTTATTCCCTTGCCTCTTGTTTGTGATTGTATTTGGGTGAGGAAGAGCGTTAAAGCACGAAGGGTGATGCCGTGCATTGTTTGTTTATTGTGAGGAAAGAGTGTAAAGCACGAAAGGTGATGTCATGCATTATTTGATTATTGTGGGGAAAGAGAGTAAAGCACGAAGGGTGATGTCGTGCTGCACGATGTACCATTCCGTGCCGATTCTATTGATTATATGAGAGGAAAGAGAGTAAAAGCACAAAGAGTGATGCCATGCATACTTTATTATATCATTGCTTGGTGAGGAAGAGAGTAAAAGCACGAAGGGTGATGTCGTGCACTTGTAGTTGTCTATTTCTTATTTAATGTCTGAGTTGCATTGTTTTCCTTTGTTACTAGATGACCTTTACTTGAAATTGTTATTTACCCCATGGCATGCTCTCCCTCCCATATTGGTTACTTGTTTCTGTATTTCGATTCCATTGTATATGTATATATAACTTCCCAGGTTTATGTGGAAGTCCGGTTTAGCCTCGTCACTACTTTGCCGGGGTTAGGCTAGATACTTACCAGCTTATGGGGTCGGTTGTGCTGATACTACACTCTATGTTTTTTTCCACAGATCTAGGTGTCGGAGCAGCTTACGGTGCACAACAGTAGTCAGGGAGCCAACTTTCAGTCCATGAGACTCCGAGGTAGCCTTGCTAGCGTCTGCAGGCTCGGCGTCTCCTCTCTCAGTTTTCATGTTCTGTTGACATTTGTAATCAAGACAGACTATGTACTTTATTTCAAACTCTTATTTGTGGTAATCCTAGACAGTCCGTGTATTGTTGTGACACCTGGTGCTGGGTAGAGACTTGTATTGGCTTTCTAGACGCTATTTCTATATTTAATTTAGACTTCCGCTAAATTTTACTTTTCGTTGACTTTTTAACTGCTTATTCATTGATAATTTAATTGTTTAATCATGTATAAAATGAGATAGGTTAATGTTTGCAAAGGTTCTTGGCTTGCCTAGCTACCACGAGTAGGCGCCATCACGACCCCCGAGAGTGGGAAATCCGGGACGTGACAAGTTGGTATCAGAGCTCCAAGTTACACAGGTCTCACAACTCACGGACAAGCTTAGTAGAGTCTGAGGATTGGTACGAAGACGTCTGTATTTATCCACCATAGGCTACAGAGTTAGGAAAAGTTTCACATTTGTTCTTTCTTGTCGTGCGGTTTGGTTTCTCAATGCTAATTGAATTTATACTCTATTTTTTCACAGATGGCGAGAACACGTGCTTCCTCATCTTCAGATCAGCAGTCCGTGCCCCAAGTAGCTCCCACTAGGGGCAAAAGCTGAGGCCATGCTAGAGGCCGAGGTAGGGCCAGAGCTCGGCCCCGAGCACCAGCACCAGTGGCTGAGCCTCAAGTTGACTTTGACGAGGAGGTTTTGGCCGATGCCCCAGCAGTTCTGGTGGGCCCACCTCAGGTCCTAGAGGTGTTTATTGCTACACAAGTTCTTCAGGATGCTCTGGTCCGATTGGTGGGTCTCATGGAGAGTTTTACCAAAGCTGGCTTGCTTCCTGTAGCACTAGCCATCTCTCGGGCTGAAGTAGGGGCCCAAACTCCTGCTACTCGTACTCCGGAGCAGGTAGTTCCCCCGATTCAGACTCCAGGAGCTCAACCAGTTGGTGCAGCTCAGCTAGGTATTGTAGCCTAGGCCGGTGATGGGGCAGCTATGTCTGTCGATGCTTTTTGGAGGTTAGATAGGTTTACGAAACTTTTCACTACTACCTTCAGCAGTGCATCTACCAAGGATCCTCAGGATTATTTGGATAGCTGCCACGAGGTTCTTCGGACCATGGGTATCGTTGAGACCAATGGGGTTGATTTTGCTACATTTCGGTTGTCTGGATCCGCTAAGACTTGGTAGAGGGATTATTGTTTAGACTAGCAAGATCTCTAGCCTTGACCTGGGAGCAGTTCACGCATATATTTCTGGATAAGTTTCTCCCTATTACACAGTGAGAGGCCTATCAAAGGCAGTTCGAGCGTCTCCATCAGGGATCCATGACAGTTACCCTGTACGAGACCAGGTAAATTGAGTTGGCCCGCCGTGTTATTATTATACTTCCCACTGAGTTGGAAAGAGTGAGACGGTTTATTCATGGACTTATTCAGCCTATTCGTCTCCAGATAGCTAGAGAGGCTGGGAGTGAGATATCCTTTTAGGAGGCGGCCAATGTGGCCTGGAGGATTGATATGGTATTGTCACAGGGGGGAGGTCATAGAGCAGACAAGAGACCCCGTCAGTCAGGCCGATTCAATGGTGCCTCATCTAGAAGTAGAGATTCTTATTATAGGGGTAAGCCTTCTAGGCCTTTCTAGTCAGCCCTCCAGGTTTCTCACGGTGCCTCAGGTGGTTGTGGTTCTCACGTGCACTATTCTGATCAACAGCCATTCAGTGCACTGCTAGCTCCTATCAGTGCACCACCACTTTAGAGTTTCCGTGGTGGTCATTTAGGACAACAGGGCCAGTAGACTCAGCAGTCGAGGACTTGTTACACTTGTGGTGACATGGGTCATATTGCCAAATTTTTGCCCTCGAGCACCGAGCAGTTCTAAGCACCAGGGTTCTCGTGCCATGGTTCTGCACTAGGTGTTCTATAGCCCGCCCAGCCAGCTAGAGGTGGGGGAAGAGGAGCCATAGGTAGAGGTAGAGGTCATAGAGGTAGAGCTCAGACCGCTAGAGGTAGAGGCTAGGCAGCAGCAGGCCGTCACAGAGAGATAGATCAGAGTGGTGGGGCCTAGCCCCGATGTTATGCTCTTTAGGCCAGGCCCGATGCAGAGGCTTCAGATGCGGTTATTACAGGTACAATTCTGGTTTGTGATAAAGATGCTTCAGTGTTTTTTGATCCGAGGTCTATGTATTCATATGTGTCATCCTGTTTTGCCCCGTATCTGGTCTTGCCTAGTGATGCATTGGATATTCCTGTTTATGTGTCTACGCTGGTGGGTGATTCTATCGTGGTCGATCGAGTCCACCGTTCTTGTGTAGTGGTTATTGGGGGCCTGGAGACTCGTGTAGATTTGTTGCTTTTAGATATGGTCAACTTTGATATTATATTGCGGACGAACTAGTTATCACCCTATCACGCTATCTTGGACTGTCATGCCAAGACTGTGACCTTAGCTTTACCGGGTATGCCTCGTCTGGAGTGGAGGGGGATTCTTGCTCATTCTACCCGCAGTGTTATATCGTATGTGAAGGCTCGGCATATGGTGGAGAAGGGGTATTTGGCCTATTTAGCCTATGTTCGTGATTCCAGTGCTCAGGTTCCCTTTATTGATTCTGTGCCTGTTGTTTGTGAGTTCCCCAATGTTTTTCCTTCAAACCCGTCGGGTATGCCACCCGACAGGGATATTGATTTTTGTATTGATCTGGTACTGGGCACGCAGCCCATTTCGATTCCACCATATCGCATAGCCCCACCGGAGTTGAAAGAGTTAACGTAATAATTGTAGGATTTGCTTGAGAAAGGTTTCACAAGACCCAGTGTCTCACCTTGGGATGCGTCTGTGTTATTTGTCAAGAAGAAGGATGGGTCAATGAAAATATGTATTGATTACCGGCAATTGAACAATGTAACGGTCAAGAATAAGTATCTACTGCCAAGGATTGATGATTTGTTTGACCAGCTTCAGGGTGGCAGGGTATTTTTAAAGATTGACTTGCGATCTGGCTACTATCAGTTGAGGATTAGGGCATCTGATGTCCCTAAGACAGCTTTCTGCACTTGGGTTGACAAATGCCCCAGTAGCTTTCACGGACTTGATGAGCCGAGTGTTCAGGCCTTATTTGGACTCATTCGTGATAGTTTTTATTGATGATATATTGATATAATCCTGCAGCCAGGAGGAGCATGAGCAACACCTTAGAGTGGTTCTTCAGACTCTGAGGGATAGTCAGTTATATGCTAAGTTCTCGAAGTGTGAATTCTGGTTAGGTTCAGTTGCATTTTTGGGTCATATTGTATCAGCAGAGGGTATCCAGGTGGACCCCAAGATGATTGAGGTAGTCAAGAACTGGCCTAGACCAGCATCAGCTACTGGGATTCGGAGTTTCTTGTGGTTGGCAGGCTACTATCGACGGTTCGTGGAGGAGTTTTTATCCATTGCAGCCCCAATGACCAGATTGACCCAGAAGGGTGTACAGTTCAGATGGTCGGATGAGTGTGAGGCAAGCTTTCATAAGCTCAAGACAGCTCTGACCACGGCACCAGTGTTGGTGTTGCCCACAGGTTAAGGGCCTTATACAGTCAATTGTGATGCTTCCCGTGTTGGGCTTAGATCAGTGTTGATGCAGGATGGCAAGGTCATTGATTATGCTTTGAGGCAGTTGAAGATTCATTAGAAGAACTATCTGGTTCATGATTTGGAGTTGGCAGCCATAGTTCACGCATTGAAGATCTGGATGTATTATTTGTATGGCGTGGCATGTGAGGTGTTCACGGATCACAAGAATCTTTAGTAATTGTTCAAGCGAAAGGAGTTGAATTTGAGTTAGAGGAGGTGGTTGGAGTTGTTGATGGATTATGACATCACCATTTTATATCATCCGGGAAAGGCCAATGTGGCGGCCGATGCATTTAGTAGGAAGTCAGCCAGTATGGGCAGTCTTACTTATATTCCGGTCGGTATAGAGGCCGTTTTCTTTGGATGTTCAGACTTTTAGCCAATCATTTTGTGAGGCTAGATGTTTCTGAGCCCAGTCGTGTGTTAGCTTGCACGGTCGCTCGTTCTTCATTATTGGAGCGTATCCGTGATTGACAGTATGATGATCCCCGTTTGTGTGTCCTTAGAGACACGGTGCAGCGCGGAGGTGCCAGGCATGTTACCTTAGATGATGAGGGAGTTTTGAGATTGCAGGGTCGAGTATGTGTGCCTAATATGGATGGGCTCTGAGAGTTTATTTTGAAGGAGGCCCATAGCTCCCGGTACTCTATTCATCCGGGCGCCGTGAAGATGTATCAGGATTTATGGCAGCATTACTGGTGGCGTAGAATGAAGAAGCATATCGTAGCATATCGTAGCTGGTTGTTTGAATTGTCAGCAGGTTAAGTACGAGCATCAGAGGCCAGGTGGTTTATTTCAGAGGATTGAGTTTCCCGAGTGGAAGTGGGAGCGAATCACTATTAACTTTGTTACTGGACTTCCACTGACTCGGAAGAAGTTCGATGCAATATGGGTCATTGTTCATAGGCTGACCAAGCGCGCGCATTTCATTCCTGTGGCAGTCTTCTATTCTTCTGAGAGGTTGCTGAGATCTATATTTGGGAGATTGTTTGCCTTCATGGTGTGCCCGTGTCTATCATTTCAGATCGGGTTATGCAGTTTACCTCGCGCTTCTGGAGAGCAGTTCAGCAAGAGTTGGGCACACGGGTTGAGTTGAGCATATCATTTCATCCCCAGATGGACGGTCAGTCCAAGCGGACTATTCAGATCTTGGAGGATATGCTCCGAGCTTGTGTTATTGAATTTGGAGGTTCCTAGGATCTGTTTTTGACTTTAGCAGAGTTTGCCTACAACAACAGCTACCAGTCGAGCATCCAGATGGCTCCTTATAAGGCTTTATATGGTAGGCGGTGTCAGTCTCCGGTTGGATGGTTTGAGCCGGAAGACGCTCGGTTGTTGGGTACGGATCTGGTTCCGGAGGCCTTGAAAAGGTCAGGATCATTCAGTATAGGCTTCGTTCCGCTCAGTCCAGGCAAAAGAGCTATGCAGATTGCAAGGTTCGAGATGTGGCTTTTATGGTTGGCGAGCGGGTATTGCTCCGAGTGTCGCCTATGAAAGGCGTGATGAGATTTGGGAAGAAGGGCAAGCTTAGCCCAAGGTTCATTGGTCCGTTTGAAATTTTTGACCTAGTGGGAGAGGTGGCTTATAGACTTGCTTTGCCACCGAGCTTATCTGCCATACATCCAGCGTTTCATGTGTCCATGCTTTGAAGGTATCATGGCGGTCCAGACCACGTGTTAGATTTCAGCACTTTCCAGTTGGACAAGGATCAGTCTTGGGAGGAGGAGCCGGTGGCTATTCTAGACCGGTAGGTTCGTCAGTTGGGATCCAAGAGTTTCTCTTCTGTTCGTGTCAAGTGGAGAGTCCTGAGGCATCGACCTGGGAGTCCGAGTCCGATATGCGGAGCTGTTATCCTCATTTTTTCCCCGACTCAGGTACTTCCTTCTTCTGTCTGTTCGAGGACGAACGGTTGTTTTAGAAGTGGAGAATGTGACAACCCAAAGGGGTCATCACCTGTTTTAATTAATTCTATGCTTTCAAGGCCTTGAAAACCTCATTTAGAGTCACCTCAATTTGCGTGCGCAGTCCAGGCACATAACCGGAAAGTTTAAATGTGAAGTTCTATGAAAAATTGCTAAGTTTTGATGTTAAAATGAATGAATTTGACTTCGGTCAATATTTTGGATAAACGGACCAGGACTCGTAATTTGATTGTCCCGAAGGGTCCATTGGAAAATATGGGACTTGGGCTTATGCCCGGAATAGAATTCTGGGTCGTGACACTAGTTCACCTGACCTTGCTGGCATTATCATTTTGCGGCGATCATCCTATGAGTAGCTATATTTTGTATCCATGCCTTACTTTTGTAAATGAACTACGTTCATACCCGATTTCCGTTTAAGAGGGGATACGTAGGCAGCCCTATAGGTTCGGTCTCATCATAATAAAAATCCTATTTACCACAAAAGCCAAAACCAGAGCAGATTTTGCAGAAGGACCTCATCATTCAGCAAAGTAGAAAATGAAATTCCGAGCTACAAATTTATTACAAGCACAATAGCAAATTCCAGAATGCCATGGCAACATGTTGCAGATTCAAAGCCAAAATTTTACGATCAATGCAAGGCAACCACTTTATTTTGTACTAACGAATTTGCTTTAAGTAATACATGGGCATATTTTATCTCTTCTCAAACATTACATGCTATCACAAAGCTCAGCATCAAGTCAAAAGTCGCAAAGTTCATGCAAAGCAAAGGATAAAGCCAAGAAAGTGCAAATCAAACTTTGAAACTTATAATTTTTCTTTGAGTGCAGGAATTTGTTAATGGTAAAACTTCATTTTGAAGCTCCAGCAAATGTTAAGATTGCACAAGGAATTTCTTACTACAAAGGCATTGCATCAAGTGCTCTAGACCGCACCATTCGCTATTGCAAAAGCGTCGTACCAAGCTCTCTGCATTGCACCATCAATATGTGTTACTTTGAAGAAATTACAACAAGCTCTTTACACCGCATTATGAAATCCAAGACAACAAATCAAACATCACACCAAGTTTCTACACCGCACCAATAGTTGAAATTGCAAATCAAGAGCCATGCATAAAGGTTCGTCCACCTGATTAATAGGACACGAGGTCGTCCACCTGATTAGGACACGAGGTCATCCGTGTGATGACCTGGCTGGCCGTCTTAAGAATTAATGCCCCGATCCCCTATTAGCTGCTTCCCCTAAGTTCATTTATGCTATTTTGGTTTGCCGGGACGTTCGGTGTTAGGTTTCGGAGAGTTTTGGGATACTTAGTCCCAAAATGAGAGCTTAAGTGCTGGAAAGTTGCCCGTAGTCGGAACAGTGTGAAGACGGCTCAAAATGGAAATCTAATGTCTTCGTTAGCTCCGTTAGGTGATTTTGGGGCTGGGAGTATGTTCGGAATGTGTTTTGGAGGTCCGTAGCTGATTTAGGCTTGAAATGCCGAAGTTTGAATTTTTGAAGTTTTCGGTCCGATAGTGAGATTTTGATCCGAGAGTAGGAATGGAATTCTGGAAATTGCAGTAGCTCCGTCATGTCATTTGGGATGTGTGTATAGAATTTCAGGTCATTCGTACGAGGTTTGAATCATTGGTTAATTCGAGTTTCCGACGTTGTTTTAGGTGGTGTAAAGGTTGGTACAAGTTTGAATGATGTTATGGGATATGTTCGTAGGTTTGGTTGAGGTCCCGGGGGCCTCGGGTGTTTTTCAGGTGCTCGACGTAGCATTTTGGAGTTGTGAAAAGTTTCAGAAAATCCTTCAGCTGTTGCAGGTCCAATTTCTTCTTCGCGTTCACGTCCTCCTCCACGCGTTCGCGTAAGGTAATCTGGGAAGAGGACAAATTTCTTCATCGTGTTCGCATTCAGTGACCCGTGTTTGCGAAGCCCTGCAGTTTCCTCCTTGGCATTCATAGCCTATCCATCGCGTTCGCACAGTTCAATTTGGCCCTGGGGGAGGGGGCTGAGCCTATTTTATTCATTGCGTTCGCGTCTTGTCGCATTCACGTAGCACTGCCAATCCAGGCCTTTGCGTTCGCGTACCATTCCACGCGTTCGCGAAGGGCAATTTTACAGCCTTCACTCTTTCTTCTTCGCGAACACGAGCCTATTTCCGTGTTCGCGATGCATTAAATGACTAGACAGTTATATTTTTATCAAAATACAAGCTTGGGAGCTCGAATTTGAGAGAAATTTCGAGGGATTTTCGAGGGAAACGACTGGATAATGATTCTCTACTCTCTTATGCTTAAAACCCACTGATCTAATCATGAATACATCCTTAATTTCGGGTTTTTGAATGAAAAATGGGTAAAACCTCATAGACCAAATTATTGAGTTTTGAGTGGATGTTTGACCTCCGATTTGAGAGATTTCTATATGGTTAGACTCGTGAGAGTATTAGGGTTTTGAAAATGTAAGATTCATCTAATTCCGAGACGTTGGCCTGAGGGGCATTTTGGTCATTTTACCTAATTTCGCGTCTTAACTTTAAATTAAATAGTATAATCAGTTGCTTAAGATGTTATTTATGATACGTAATTGAATTGGATAGATTTGGGCTATTTGGAGTCGGATACTCGTGACAAACGTGTGGTTTCGAGTTGATTTTGGGGCCGGTTTGAGGTAAGTGGCTTGTCTAACCTTGTGTGGTGGATCTTTTCCCGTAAGATATAATACTTGGTAATTCAATGACTTGTACGTGACAACGATCACGTACTTGACCTATTTGTTGAAAATCCGATTTTACTTTAAATATCTATACTGAGTTTTTTTCTTATTTGCTTTATTCCATTTGCAATTATAGCTTGTGTTAGTTAGAAAAGCATGTTTAGTTGGTCTAAATTGCCTATTTGCTCAAGTTGCTTTTTGTACTACGTGAAGCATGTTAGGATAGAACTACCTGTTGCCTTGTATCTTTGAACTGCATTTCTAGATATCTTCTTGCTGTGACTGCGTATTTAAATTGGGACTACGGATGTGGGATTCCAGTAGCTCCCCCCCTGTTTGTTTACTTTGGGACTATGGGTTAGATTCTCGGTAGATCCGCTTGCACCTTTACATTGGCACTATGGGTTAGATTCTCGGTACATCCCCCCTGCACTTTGACATTTGGGCTACGGGACGGTATCCCGGGAGTTCCTTGGACAGTTGATGAAAGGAACTACAGGACGGTATCATGGGAGATCCTTGTTGTTGGTATTGACATTGAGCTGTTTTACTCCGTCTTATCCTATTCTCTGAGTGTTAATTGTTCCCTTGTATAACCTGTCTTTCTTCATAGTTGTACTCATTATTTCTGTTTGTTTCATGCTGTTGCAAGACTTATTATCATTATGTTTATTCTTAGTAGGGCCCTAACCTTCCTCGTCACTACCTAACCGAGGTTAGGCTTGGCACTTACTGAGTACCGTTGTGGTGTACTCACGCCCCTTCTGCGCATGTTTTTCATGTGCAGATCCAGGTAGCTCTACTCAGGCATATCATCCTCGAGGCAGAGAGATCTAGTAGACACTTCGAGGTACATCTGCTGCATCCACAGACCAGGAGTCTCTATCTTATTCTAGCTTTAGAAGTTAGCTTTTCCATTGGTACTGTTGTTTTAGACATTCTGGAGTTGGAGTAGTGTAAGGCCCCGTAAAATCTTGTGCTCAAAACCTAGTTGCTTTTAGTGCCAAGGTCTGAATATGTGTTAGGAATGTATAGAATTCTTTGCGGCGAGCTCGCTCCCCGCGATTCGGACCCTTTTTACTGATTTTACACTTAAAAATCAAAAGAATCAAAATTTTCTAGAAAATTTCCACTATGCGGTCCAGAATGCGATCGCAGATCAGCTATGCGGACCGCATTTCTGCCGCAGAGTGAAGCAGAAGATTGCCAAAATTGATGTTGAAAATGCGGTCCTATATGCGATCGCATAATCAATATGCGGACCGCATAATCGTCGTATAAATTCCTCAAGGATTTGTGGAGGTCAATTCTGCGGTGCAAAATGCGACCGCATAACAGGAATGCGGTCCGCATTCCTGTCGCAGACCTAAGCAGACCATTTAGAGTTTTGGGTGCATTTCTGCGGACCGCATTTCAATTCTGCGATCGCAGAATGCGACCGATGATCTTGCTCGGGCTCCTATTTTTCAAAATTTTAAAACCCGACCCCTTTTTAATAAAACACCCCAACCCCTTATTTTAACGATCTTTCTGAACAAAATAATAGAGAGGGAAGAAAGGGTCTTGAGAGAGAGTCATCTTCTCCAAAATTTGGTTCTTCAAAGCCATCCGGGCCGGGAAATTTCAAGCTTATCTTCATACCCCTTTTTCTTACAAGTAAAATCCCTAACTCTTCTCATTGAATTTCTGGTTTAAACTAGGGGGGAGTCTCATGCATTGGTCCTTGAAAATAATGGGTGAAATCAGTCATGCATGTCTATTAAAACCAAAAATCTAGTGAGAGGGATGGGGTAGGGGTAAAGGAGTGTTCAAAGAGGGGTTGATAACCTAAATAAGTTTAAGTAGCAATTGTGAACTTTAATTCTAAGTTATGTGTATCTGTGCACTATATTGACGGTTCTAGATTTTTGGTGAATTGGAAGTAAAAATTAGAAAGGAACTCAGCTCCAGGTATGTATGGCTAACTTTGATCTTTGTAGAATCTCCTTGTTTGGTGTAAAAATGTTTGGTATGTGACATATACGTGGCTTATTCATGAAAATTATTGTGATTTCTATGATTGTGATTGGTTTGATTGAGTGTTGTGGTCAAGTCTCCCGATATAATGGTGCAAGTAACTGGCAATAAACTAAATGCGTGATCGTGAAAGTGTTATGTGGTAAGAGTTGAGAAACAAATGATGGAAGAAAATCGTGAATGATGCAACTGGAATAACTATGATAACCATATCTATGGCTTATTGTGGGAAATTGTCATTGTAATGTAAAGCACATGTGAGTTGTTGGATGTGAAAGAAACTAGTATTGATGGTTACGGAAATACTTGTAAATTGTTGTTGTTATTTCTTAAAAAGTGTTCTTGTTGATCCTTGTGAATTGTTGATTGTTGTTGTATTGTTTGTGGATTGTGACTATAAGGTGGGATCGGGTTACGCGCCGCAACACGAAGTTATAAGGTGTGGGTAGTGGTGATAAGGGTAGCCGAGGTAATAAGGGTGGACAAGGTAATAAGGGTGGAAAAGTGATCGAAATCACTATTGAAATAAACTTTTGAGTAAATTGTGAATCATTGGTGTGGAATTGTTGAAGTTGGAAAACATGAGAGATTGAAAACTTGTTTGGCTTGATTGTTCCTTTCTTGTGCATTTGATTGTTGTTTCTATTACTGTTACCTACTTATATATGGCTTGAGTTTACTTGGAGCAAGTTTGTTCATACATACCAGTACAATTCAAGTGTACTGACGTCCATTTTGCCGGGGGCGCTACATTCGTGTTATGATTGTAGGTGGATCCACAGCATGTACTCCAGTCCACCGACCGTAGCTCCTCATCCCTTCCCGTCAGCAGAATCGGTGAGCCCCTTTCCTTTTGGGGCCCGGCGTGGATCATGCCTCTTCAATTTTGGGTTCTTATTTTGATATTTGTATAAGGTATAGCCAGAGCCTTGTTACATGCAAGTACGTTATCGTCCCTTTTTCATGTTTAGAGGCTCTGTCGACAGGAAATGTGGGTCATGAACTTATGTAATATGTACCTTGCACGTTGGGCTATGTAAAGTGTAAACCACACTAAGAATCATATACCATATGTATGTTTTGTAATAAAAATGTGTTTGATTGTAAATGGTTATTTCTCTTGACTAATAAGTAATGAAAAATACGGGGTAACACGTGGGGTAGGAGAGGCACCCAGGTCCGCTTGACTGGGGCTACCCGGTCGAGCGCCGGTCATGTCCCTCGGATTCGGGGCGTGACAAGTAGTGTATTACCTTTCGTTAGCTTGTGTTCCCGTGAGTTTCCGGGTTTTGGGATGATATTGTACATTTCCTCGTTATTGAGTTGTATATGCCGAGCGGCATTCATATATAGTTTTCCTTCTCATTTGTTTAGTTTTAATTAATTGTTTCCGCAAGTTATGTTATTTCCACATTGTTAGGCTTACATAGTCATAGGGACTGGGTGCCATCACGACATGTTCACAGAGGGAGAACTGGGGTCGTGACAAGTTGGTATCAGAGCTCTAGGTTCATAGGAGTCACGGAACACAGGCCGGTTTATTAGAGTCTTGTTGATCGTTACGGAGATGTCTGTACTTGTCTACGAGAGGCTATGTAACTGTTGCAAAAATTTTCACTTCATTTGGTTTCCTTGTCGTGCGATATTTTGACATCACAAATTCTAAACTCATGTTTTTATTCTCTCACAAATGGTGAGGACACGCGCTACTCTGGATGATCAATCACCCGCGCTCCCTACTATAGTCGTTAGAGGTCGGGGCCGGGGTAGAAGTCGAGGACGTGCACGTGGTGCAGCCAGAGCACCTACGGGAGCTGCCACCGAGGCACCACCAGCAGATCCAGCCGGAGCCCAGGCACCTGGGACGCCTACTACTGCCACTACTACTCTAGCCCTTCAGGAGACTTTGGCTCAGTTCATGAGTATGTACACTACCTTGGCTCAGGCAGGGTTGCTTCCCCTTGCTGCAGCAATATCCCAGGCCGGGGGAGGAGAACAAACTCCCGCCGCCCGCACTCCTGAGTAGCGAGTGCATGTTCAGCAGGTTCCCGAGGTCATTTTCGCACCGCCTGCAGTGCCAGTTCAGACCGAGGATGGGTCAGCTGCTTCAGAGGACGAGCAGCGGAGACTTGAGAGGTTCAAGAAGTATGATCCCCCGGTATTCAGTGGATTAGCATCAGACGATGCCTTGGGATTTCTAGAGGAGTACCATCGTATTCTTCGCACTATAGGCATAGTCGAGTCTAGCGGGGTTACCTTCACCGCCTTCCAGCTTCGGGGAGCCGCCTATGATTGGTGGCGCACTTATGAGATAGACAACCCACTCGAGGCTGCCTCACTAACCTGGACCCAATTCTCGGATATGTTCATGAGAGAGTTTGTCACTCAAAGTCTTAGGGACCCGTGGCGCGCAGAGTTTGAGCATTTGTGCCAGGGTGTGATAACCGTTTCGGATTATGCTATCCGCTATAACAGGTTGGCCAGGCACACACCGGCCTTGGTTGCTACAGTTTGTGAGAGAGTTCGCAAGTTCATTGATGGTCATTTCCCACCCATCAGATCTAGCATGGCTCACGAGTTGGAGATGGACATTCCTCATCAGCAGGTAGTGAGCATTGCCAGGAGGATCGAGGGTATGCTCACCAGGGAGCGAGAGGAGAGAGAGGCCAATAGGTCTCGAGAGTCGGGCCACTGCTCTAGTACTCGTACATCAGTAGCAGGTCATCATGGCAGGGGTTATGTGGGTTGCCCCGTCCATTCAGCTCTTCCAGCAGCCAGCAGTGCTCTAGCTCCGCCTATACCTCCGGAGCCATACTATGCACCTCCAGTTTCTAGCGCACCTCCTGCGCGGGGTGCTTTCAGAGGTCAGTCCAGCAAAGCTGGCCCTAGTCATTCACAGTAACCGCATCCTCCCAGAGCTTGTTTCGAGTGTGGTGATACACGCTATATGGTTAGGGACTGTCCCAGACTTAGTAGGGGTGCATCTTCACAGACTGCTCAGCTACAGCGTGCTCCTCAGAGTTCTCAGTCTATGATCACAGCTCCAGCTGCTACCCCATCTGCCCAGTCGGCTAGGGGCAGAGGTCGGGAGGTAGAGGTCGCCCTCGAGAGAGGGGCCAGGCCAGATATTATGCTATTCCTGCTCGTACCGAGGTTGTTGCCTCCGACTCAGTCATTTCATGTATTATACTGGTTTGTCACAGAGAGGCACCGGTTCTATTCAATCCGGCTCTACTTACTCTTATGTGTCTTCTTACTTTGCTCCGCATTTGGGTGTACCTCGGGATTATTTGAGTTCCCATGTTTATGTTTCTACTCCTGTGGGGGGATTCTCTTATTGTGGACCGTGTTTATCAGTAATGTCTGGTTACTATTTGTGATTTTGAGACCAGAACGAATTTATTGTTACTCGGTATGGTTGATTTTGTTATTATCTTAGGCATGGACTTGTTGTCGCCCCATTTTACTATTCTTGATTGTCATACCAAGACCGTGACATTGGCTATGATAGGTATTTCGCAGGATGAGTGGAGTTGTACTTTAGATCACACTCCTAGTAGAGTTATCTCTTTCCTTAAATCTCAGTGTGTGGTTGAGAAAGGGTGTGCCACATATTTAGCTTATGTGAGAGATGTCAGTGTTGATACCCCTTCTGTTGATTCAGTTTTAGTGGAACGAGATTATCCCGATATGTTTCTAGCTGATCTTCCTAGAATGCCGCTCGATAGAGACATTGATTTTGGCATTGATCTATTGCTGGGCACTCAGCCCATTTCCATTCCTCCATATCGTATGACTACTATTCAGATTCCTGAGGATATGCTCCGTGCGTGTGTGATAGAGTTTGGGGGTTCTTGGGATCAGTTCTTGCCATTGGTGGAGTTTGCTTACAACAACAGTTATTAGTCCAGCATTCAGATGGCACCGTGTGAGGCATTATATGGTATGCAGTGTAGATCTCCGATGGGTTGGTTTTAGCTGGGTGAGGACAGGCTATTGGGCATAGAGTTGGTTTAGGACGCATTGGAGAAGGTTAAGATGATTCAGGATAGACTCCGTACAGCCTAATCCAGATAGAAGAGCTACACGGACAGGAAGGTTCGTCATGTTTCGTATATGGTTGCAGAGCGGGTTTTGCTTCAGGTTTCGCCTATGAAGGGCGTTATGAGATTTGGGAAGAAAGGTAAGTTGAGTCCGATATTTATTGGCCCTTTTGACGTATTGAGGCGTGTTGTGGAGGTTGCTTATGAGCTTGCCTTACCTCCCAGCTTGGCAGGAGTTCATCCGGTATTTCATGTTTCGATGCTCTGGAGATATCGTGGTGACCCGTCGTACGTGTTGGATTTCAGTTAAGTCCAGTTGGACAAGGATCTATCCTATGTTGAGGAGCCAGTGGCTTTATTGGACAGGTAGATCAGAAAGTTTAGGTCAAAGAAAATTGCTTCTACACTGGTTCAGTGGCGGGGTTAGTCGGCCGAGGAGGCGACCTGGGAGACCGAGCAGGATATGCGCAACTGTTACCCTCATCTTTTCACTACTTCAGGTATGTCTTTATGATCATCCGTGGACAAACGAATGTTTAAGTGTAGGAGATGTGATGACCCGGCCGGTCATCTTAATAATTAACGCCCCGATCCCCTATTAACTTCTTACCCTAAGTTCATTTCTACTATTTTGGTTTGCCGGGAAGTTCGGTGTTGGGTTTCGGAGAGTTTTGGGACACTTAGTCCCTAAAAGAGAGCTTAAGTGTTCGAAAGATGCCCGTAGTCAGAACAGTGTAAAGACGGTCTCGGAATGGAAATCCGATTGTTTTGTTAGGTCCGTTAGGTGATTTCGGAGTTTGGAGCGTATTCGGAATGTATTTTGGAGGTCCGTAGCTCATTTAGGCTTAAAATGTCGAAGTTCGTATTTTTGAAGTTTCCGGTCCGATTGTGAGTTTTTGATCCGAGGGTCGGATGGAATTCGAAAGTTGCGGTAGCTTCAACATGTCATTTGGGATGTGTGTGTAGAATTTTAGGTCATTCGGATGAGGCTTGGTTATGTTTTTGATCGAAAGCGTGTAAAGATAGAATTTGAAGTTCTTAGGCATAAATCATTGGTTAATTCCAGTTTTCGATGTCGTTTTAGGTGGTTTAAGGGTTAGTACAAGTTTGAATGATGTTATGGGATATTTTCGTAGGTTTGGTTGAGGTCCCGGGGGCCTCGGATGTGTTTCGGGTGCTCAACAGAGCATTTTGGAGTTGTGAAAAGTTGCAGAAAATCCTTCAGCAGTTGCAAGTCCAATTTCTTCTTCGCGTTCGCGTCCTCCTCCACGCGTTCGCATAGTGTAATCTGGGAGGAGAAAATATTTCTTCATCGCGTTCGCGTTCAGTGACCCACGTTTGCGAAGCCCTATAGTTTCCTCCTTCACGTTTGCAACCTATCCGTCGCGTTCGCACAGTGCAATTTGGCCCTGGGGGGGGGGGTTAGCCCATTTTATTCATCGCGTTCGCGTGACTCTTGTTGCGTTTGCGTAGCACTGACAGTCCAGTCCTTCGCGTTCGCGTACCACTCCACACATTCGCGAAGGGCAATTTTACAGCCTTAACTTTTTCTTCTTCACGAACGCAAGCCTATTTCCTCGTTCGCGATGCATTAAATGACTGGACAGTTATAAACAATTCGAAACCGAGGGTTAGCCATTTTTATCCAAACATAAGCTTGGGAGCTCGAATTTGGGAGAAATTTTGATGGATTTTTTAGGAAAATGACTGGTTAACGATTCTCTACTCTCTTATGCTTAAAACCCACTAATCTAATCACGAATTCCTCCTTAATTTCGAATTTTTGAATGAAAAATGGGTAAAACTTCATAGACCAAATTATTGAGTTTTGAGTGGGTGTTTGACCTCTGATTTGAGAGATTTCTCTATGGTTACACTAATGAGAGTATGAGGGTTTTGAAAATGTAAAATTTATCTGATTTCGAGACGATGGCCTGAGGGGCATTTTGGTCATTTCACCTAATTTCGCGTCTTAGCTTTAAATTAAAAAGTATTATCAGGTGCTTAAGAAGTTATTTATGATACGTAATTGAATTGAATAGATTTGGGCCATTTTGAGTCGGATACTCGTGGCAAACGTGTGGTTTTGAGTTGATTTTGGAGCCGGTTTGAGATAAGTAACTTGTCTAACCTTGTGTGGTAGATCATACCCCTTAAGATATCATATTTGGTAATTGAATGTCTTGTACGTGAGGTGACAAGCGCGTACTTGAGCTAATTGTTAGAAATCTGGTTTTACTTTAAATATTTAGACTGAGTTTCTTTCTTATCTGCTTTATTCCATTTGCAATTATAGCCTGTGTTATTTAGAAAAACATGTTTAATTGGTCTAAATTGCCTATTTGCTCAAGTTGCTTTGTTTGTACTACGTGAAGCATGTTAGGCTAGAACTACCTGTTGCCTTGTATCTTTGAACTGCATTTCTGGATATCTTCTTGCTGTGACTGCATATTTACATTGGGACTACGGATGTGGGATTCCAGTAGCTCCCCCCCCCCCCTCTATTTTTTTACTTTGGGACTACGGGTTAGATTCCTAGTAGATCCCCTTGCACCTTTACTTTGGGACTACGCGTTAGATTCCTAATAGATCCCCTTGCACCTTTACTTTGGGACTACGGGTTAGATTTCTGGTAGATCCTCCCTGCACTTTGATAGCTGGACTACAGGACGGTATCCAGAGCTCCTTGGATAGTTGATGAAAGGGATTACGGGACGATATCCTGGGAGATCCTCGTTGTTGGTATGCTGCTTTACTCCATGTTATCCTACTCTCTGAGTGTTAATTGTTTCCTTGTATAACCTGTCTTACTTCATAGCTGTACTCATTATTTTTGTTTATTTCATGTTGTTGCAAGACTTATTATCATTATGTTTATTCTCAGTAAGGCCCTGAACTTATTATCATTATATTTAGTCTCTATCTTATTCTAGCTTTAGCAGTTATATTTTCCTTTGGTACTGTTGTTTTATACATTCTGGAGTTAGAGCAGTGTATTACATTCCTTTAGCTTGTGTTCCCGTGAGTTTTTGGGTTTTGGGATGATATTGTAGACTTTCGCATTATTGAGTTGTATATGCCGAGCGGCATTCATATACAGTTTTCCTTCTTGTTTGTTTAGTATTAATTAATTATTTCTGCAAGTTATGTTATTTTTGCATTGTTAGGCTTACCTAGTCATAGGGACTAGGTGCTATCACGACATATTCACGGAGGGCGAACTAGGGTCGTGACAGTCCGCCTAATTAAATGGACACGAGGTCGTCCTCCTGACTAATAGGATATGAGATCGTCCACCTGATTAATACGACATAAGGTAGTCCGCCTGATAATAGGACACGAGGTAGTCCACCTGATTAATAGGACATGAGGTCGTCCACTTGATTATGGGACATGAGGTAGTCCGCCTGATTAACTGGACATGAGGTAGTCCGCCTAATTAACTGGACATGACGTCGTCCGCCTGATTAACTAGACACGAGGTCATCCGCCTAATAAGAGGACATGAGGCATTCCGCCTGATTAATAAGATATATGGTAGTCCACCTGATAATAGGACATGCGGTAGTCCGCCTGATTAATAGGACATAAGGTAATCTGCTTGATAATAGGACATGAGGTAGTCCACCTGATTAATAGTACATTAGGGTGTCCGCCTGATTAATTAGACACAAGGTTGTCCACCTGATAATAGGATATTAAGGTTGTCCGCCTGAAGAACATGACACTTTAGCACATATTCACATGCTTTTCATTAATTTATTTTGACCTAGATGGTCATATTTTTAATGTCATTACTGAGAGGCATCATTATCATAATTCATTGCAAAGGACATTTATAAACCGCATGTTATAGTTGAAAATCATTATTGGCATAGAGCTACATTTTTATCAAATTATTTTGGCCGACTAGGCCGTATTGTATAAGTAAATGCTAGAAAGGTGTAATTTTCATAGGATTATTTTACAGCATATTGCATTTCAATATCTACTCTACTGACAAATTTGTCTTGCAGGAAATATAGTGCAACATGGCGATCAAGCCGGGCTATCGTAAATTATAAATCTCATAGTTTTCTTTGAGTGCAGGAATTTACTAATAATAAACTTCAGCATGTCAATTTTAAAATTATTGGCACTGCTCCTTGTAAAGGCACTACATCAAGCTCTCCGCACCAAGGATATTCGTTACTGCACCGAGCTCTTTGCATCGCTCCCTGAATATTCCTATTATAACAGCATGGCGACTCATGAATTACTACTACAAAATGGGTACCATATCAAGATCTTTGCACCGTATCAAGCTCTTCGCACTGTATCAATTTTTGTAATTACAAATCAGTTGCCATATATCGGGTCTATCCGTCTTCAAACATGATATTTTGGGTTCATCCGCCCTCAAATAGGATATATCGGGTCTATTCGCCCTTGAATAGGATATATTGGGTCTATCCGCCCTCGAATAGGATATATCGGATCTATCCACCCTCAAACAGGATATATCGGGTCCATTTGCCCTCAAACAGGATATATCAGGTTCATCCTCCCTCAAATAGGATATATTAGGTTTATCCGCCCTCAAATAGGATATATCGGGTCAATCCGCCCTCAAATAGGATATTAACATTAACCTTTCCTCAAAAGGACATCAATTTATTTCGACCCGAGCGGTCCCTCTTGCATAAGCATTGCCAAAACATATATTTCATAAATGATTTCTAAATGCATTTAATTTCATAAGTTAAATTTTCATATGACATTGCGATCATGAAATATATCACCATAACATTATATTTTATATGTTTGATAAATTCGCATTTCTTATGAATTGGCATCTAAATATTATTTTCATAAGATAACTTTAATGGCATATTGCATCTTATTTCTTAACGTATTTTTTTAGCATTGTTAAGATTCGCAAGAAATATAGCGCAACGTAGAACTATCTTAGCAGTGAACTGAGGTAGTTTGTTGGGAGGAATACCAAACTCTCCACCAAAGGTCAAAGATCTACTTCGAACTCCGCCCGGCTCGACTCTCAAAATTTAAAATCAAAATTTTTATTTCAAATATCTTTCTTTGAATCATGGTACCCAGTGTCTTAATTCAACACTGGGGCAGCATTTTAAGATTTGCATCAATAGTTGAGTCCTACTCCAGGGTACCATAAGTCTTGAACTGCATATGGCCTGATTCTCCTAAAATCCGAGATATGTAGGCAATTCGAAACCAGAGTTCGGCCGCAATTATTTTTTTTGCGTCCCCTTTGTCCCATTCCAACCATGTCGGTCGGGACATAATTGGCTGCTAAGTCAATATTCTTTGCCCGAAAATTCTTTTATCGTTTTCGGTCAAAGAGGGGCAGCTGTTGACATCCAATTTTGTCCCTCTTTTCTTCCAAATTTTTTACTTGAGTTTCTAATATAACTAACAATGTAAGAATAGTTATTTTACCATTTTTAGCACAAACTAGACCTAATTATTATTATTATTTACCCAATACCACTATTACTAGTATTATTATTATTATTATTATTATTATTATTATTATTATTATTATTATTATTAATGTTATTGCTTTCATCTTTTATCATTCATACCTTAATCGTAATTATTGTTACATTTCATGAAAAAACATTTTTATTTCTTTTATATCACTAGTGAAAATGTTTTTGCAATAACTTTTAAATATTATAAAATTATATTTAATAAATGTTGTAGCATCTTACGATTAATATTTTATTTAAACATTAGTAATCGTGATTGGGTATAATAAATAAGTTACTTTCTTGTTTTTTTTTAAAATATTATTGTTGACTATTAGAAGTCCAAAGAGTTTAGAAGGAAGAAAGGAAATCTGGCCTAGTTAGTAGCCCAATATTTTCTACTACGGGCCCAAATTACTCCAAGTGGACCACCAATTTTACCCAATCTACTGAATGATCAAGTGACCAACTTTTTGATTCTAGATTACTATTTTTTTAGTTATAATTACTTTTGTACCCCTCATTAAATGTAGCAAAGAGAATAGCCCTCTTCCTCTTCACGTGTAAAGTTATTCCTTTCCTCACAGAAACTTTTTGACTTTCCAAATCATATTGTATTCTTTTCAATTTACATAATCTTTCCTACTTTGAATTTCTATGGAAGATATTATATCACACAATTTGGATAAGCTTCGGTAGAACGGTAGCACTACCGTTTCATTTTTTTCTAAAATTCGAAATCACCTAAATATCTCTCTTTTGGATTTCAAAAATTTCATTTAATTGTTAATGAATTTTCTCCTCAAATCCAACGCCTCTTACCCCACCCCTCTCTCTTCGTATCTATTATAATTCACATGGCTTCCCTGCCATCTTTCCTCTTCCTAGCATAATGGCACAACGGCAGTCACAAAAGCAGGCAAAGGGCTAGCTATTTCCCAGAAGAATCCAAGGCAAATCTCTTTTGAATCCTGCCTCTCTGATTCTTCCTCTTTTCTTTTGCCTCTACTAACGTTCAAATTTTAAAAGGGTTAGAGATAAAATACCGTCCAAAGAGCCCTAAGTTTATTCTATAAATATTTGCAATAGGGAAATATTGTGGAGGACTTCTGGGATGCAATCTTCTTCTCACTAAAATTCACTCTTTCCTATTAGCTATCCCCTTATGTAAAAGCTTTAACTTCAATACCTTTACAGTTTCTATTTGATATTTACATAGCAGCAATTTTTGTTATCCTTTATTTATTTTAGTTGAGTATGCTTTTGCCCGAGAGGAAGGAGTAAGGTCGAGATCTAAGTTCGATAGCACATCTAAGACCCGCCCCAGTTCGCTGCCCTGCAAAAGGTATATATCTTCCCCTCTCGCTCTCGTTCTGATTTTGTATAGGACACGTTTGATGCCTGATGTGTGTTTGCTGCGAGGACTGTTAGTTTCTATTAAGCTTTTATATTTGGTTCTATAAAAATAGCTCTAATAAATGTTTGTCTAAGGGAATGATCTATGACTAAAGTTGTTAGCGATAATTCTTTCAGGAGATCATGTTCTGGTATGTAGTGTTAGAAGCATGCTTGATTGATATTTGATAAAATACTCACATGAAAATACTTATCTCGTATTGGATACTTTTCTATCAGATGCCATGAATTTAAGAAGAATTTTTTCAGTGAGCTAGTCGCCTTGCAAAAGATTAATTTGCTATTGTGATTTAGCACCTTTTTGCCTAAATATCATGCTTAGGATTTCAATCAACTTGTTTAAGAATAGGTTATTTAAATGCATATTTTTAAATGAATATTTGATTTACTTTATATCTTTCACACCTTAAATAATATGTCAATAGGGGTTTATTTTAATTTCATTGTTTAAAAATAAAGTCACTTCTTTATTACAAACCTTAAGATACCCTTAAAGACCAAGTAATAAAGCTCGATATGCGTCAATGTTCGTTGGAATATGATAATATTTTAAAAAGCCCGACTCTAGTCTACCTATATTCTAAGATAACTAAATAGTAAGATGATGAATTCATGTGTCGAAAATAAAACATAGAAACCACCATTTAGGACCTCTTCTTTACATAACGTCCCCCTGTGAAGTTGGAATGAAAAAATAAAAACTTAATTGCTATTTGAGTGATATGGCATTTTAGTTAAAATTTACTTTCCTTTTCTTCCATGTTAAGAGATCACCTCAAATTTTCGGTTCAAATACTTGTAAGCGCACCTCACTTGAGATACAATAGCAGAAATCATGGACTTATTACTATTAGTTTTCTAAAAATTCTTTAGGAATCATGGCTATAGAAACCTTGCACCCTATTTCTTTGGTGCTGGTTAATATGGATTTCCTACATCTCGACAAGAGTATGGCTGGAATTTCATAAATTAATTTGAAACTATGACCTTCTACATAATTTAATTCTGATATACTGTTAAGAATCAAGTTCCACTCTCCAATCCTTATTATCCTTGCACAATTAAACTCTTAAGTTATTTTGCTAATTCTTTATTTTTCTCTTTCTTTGCATGTGCACTTTGGAGGAAATGGAGTCTTAATTCGAGACGCTCGCACTGGAGTTTCATAGAGACTCAACGCTACCACCGCCACATGGAGCCATTGCATATCATCTTCCTTAGAGCACCGGATAACAAGAAAAATAAGCGAAACATTAGGGGCGCCTATGGCGTCTTATCTTTCTTTTCCTTATCATTCATGCTATTAGACTTGGCTTGTGTAATTTTAGTTTGTTTACGTTTTTTTGAGATTATATGTCAAATTTCATACTAGCATAGCGTGTTTAGCTAGAATCTTTACTTCTTAGTGTAGATTTGCTATCTTAATCTCATAACATGTGGCCTTCACATATAGGAACTTAGAAACAGATTTTTAAAAAAAAGATGATTATTCCAAAAACTTTGCTCAAAACTTTTCTAATGCCATTGATTTAGACTACAATAAACCCAAAATATTTAATTCCAGCTAAATATTTTTCTAAAGAATATAAGTTAAAATTGTCATTTCCTTTAATAATGTCTAACGTAGGAAATTTTCTTTCCAAACCTTTTTTTTATAATGTCTTAAATTATGGTTTCCTCAAATCAAAAAGTGGTTTCTTAAACCCATCAGTTCCTTAAATGTTATAAACATTTTTTAAGTATAAATAGCTAAGTTGAAAAGAGGTCAGCCGATGCACATCTTTTCTACTTAACAGTTAGAAGACATAAAATTTAGCCTACTTTTAATTGTATGATAATTTTATATTAATTAACCTAAGTTTTGCCGGTTAATCATTTTTAATGGATCTTAAAAGGTGCCTTATCCCTTCCTTTTGAGATAACTAGAACCCTTACCTAGAGTTTTAAAAACTAAGCAGACTATATAAAATAGAGTTAACTTTAAGCATTATTTAGTTAAAATTTAAATCCTAATTTACCATTAACATAATTAGGTAGCGACTCTTTTTAATTAGTTAACCTCGAAATTACCGATATATTATACTCTAATTTGATCCGTGTTAAAATGGGGTATAACAATCACTTGAAATGATGTGAATGCTTTGTTTGGTTAGAGAATGAATGGGCTGACAGTGTGATGCAGTGCGGCAGAAACAGTGCTGCCAGTCACTTCAGTTTCAGCTATGTCCAGTGACTTTGTGTTGCTATATAGAAACTACAGGAGCATTAGGTCCTTGTTTAGTTCCTAGCTCCTATATATGTGGCAATTCATCTGTTACTGAAATCAGTTGGAGTTTGCAGCAATCCAAAGTAGATCAGGTTCCCTGACTGGTTCTTATCAGAAAGTTTGTTAGATCATCAAAATATTAGGTAAGAATATTAAGATCTATTAATTCCCCCCTTTTTGATGATGACAAACTTAAACAGTTAGAAGTTCAGAATTGAGGCATCAGAGAGCAGTGTCAAAGAGTCCCCCTGAGACGATGCCCATATTGATGAACTAGTTCCCCCTGAGTCATATATTAGTCTTTATTTTTTCCCCTTTTCGCATCATTAAAAAGAATAAAAGTGCAAAGAATTCTAGCCAAGCTAACCCACGCCACATATATTTACACTAACACGAGTAAAAATAGAAGCCAAAGAGAAAGTACTAGATAAAATAAAAGAGGATTTATAGAAAAAAAAAATTTAATATGCCCCATCCTCCGAAGGAAGGAAAAATGCAGCATTGGACTTGAACGCGGGAGCAGTACTAGTAGTACATACCAATCACAGAAAAAAAAAACAAAAACATCTGCCAATGTCACGGCCCAAATTCCAAACCCAGCCGTGACGGCGCCTCTCGTGAAGACAAGGCCAGCCAGAACAATGCCAACACCTCTTTTTAAGCAATTAATTAACAGTTATAAATCCAAAATGCGTATTGAACAATCATAATGCGGAAAACAACGATAATCAGAAGGAAACCAACCCGACACAGCCCAAACCGGGGTGTCACAAGTCATGAGCTACTACAGAGTTTAAAATAAGTCTACAAAATGTAAAGTCTGATATAGTGGTCTGAAGGAAACTCAAAGATATGATATAGGAGAGATAAGGGCTGCGGACGTCAACAGCTACCCCGTCACTCCGACTAGCCTCCTGATCTGGGAAGAATTAGTGCTCAGGGGTAGACTCCGCATGACTGTATCTGCACGCATGGTGCAGGGAGTAATGTGAGTACTCCGATCCAGTGAGTAATAATAATAAAAAATAACCAAAGATAAGAAATCACATAACTGCACAAAACAATTCTACATCATGCAGTAAAAGCAGTAAAAGGGTAGAATAGTACAAGATAAAGTGAAATCCCCATTTTAAATAAATCTGGTAAATTAGGCAAAGTAATAAGTAAATAGTGAGTAGAAATCTGCCCCTCGTGTCCAGTATCAATCGCTCAAAACAGTATCAGCCCCTCGTGCTCAGTATCACATCACTCAAAATAGTATCAGTCCCTCGGGCTCAGTATCACATCATATGGGTACCCGCGCTCACTGGGGGTGTACATACTCCGAGAGGGGCCCCTTACGGCCCAAGCGCAATATCAAGCCACCTCGTGGCATATAAAAGAAGGCCTGAAAGCCTTCTCACGTCACACTCGAGGCCTGAAAGCCTCCTCACATATCACTCGAGGCCTATAAGCCTCCTCACTATACACTCGAGGCCTAAAAGCCTCCTCATATCATGCTCAAGGCCTGAAAGCCTCACTCAGTCCAGAAAATATCATAAGCCCTTCGGGCATCAATAAAATAATAGTTCTCAGCCTAATCAACAGTGAAATGTCAGTAAAATCTCAAAATTCAATTAAAACGGCTGAGTTTGCAAAACAGTATAATCATTAGGACTGATTTCAAATAACGTGTCAAAATAGTGAGGAAATAGTGATAAAAATCCTCAAAGAATTCAAATAATTGGCATTAAGCCCAAAACGTGGCAACAAGATAATCAAATCAACATAGTCAAATACGCGGTAAAATAACAAACGGGACAGACCAACTCATGATCCCCAGTAGTAAACAACCCCGAGCTCGCCATTAAGCGCATATTTCACCTCAATATAGCACTACGTTGTGCAAATCCGGGGTTTCAAACCCTCAGTATATCATTTACTATCGTTACTCACCTCAAGCCTGCCAAAATCGTAGCTCGCTATTGTGACAACCCGGCCCGTCGTCATGTGATTTATCGCCCCGTTTCCCCCATCTTATGTTTCTCTATGGTTCATTATCGGTATTTGATTTAATCGAGTTGAATTGGATTGGTTTTGGTAGGAAATGAGACACGTAGTCTCTTTAATGAAGGCTTATTTTGGAAAAGTCAACCAGATATTGACTATTGAGTTAGAGGGCTCGGATGCAATTTTCGATGATTCGGTTAGCTTTGGGGGTTGATTTTTGACTTAGGAGTGTGATCAGAATTGATTTTGGAGGTTCCGTGTAGAATTAGGCTTGAATTGGCAAAGTTAGTATTTTGGCGAATTCCAGTTGATAGGTGAGATTTTGATCCGAGGGTTGGAATGGAATTCCGAGAGATGTTGTATCTTCGTTAGGTGATTTTGGATGTGTGTGCAAAATTTCAGGTCATTCAGAGGTGTTTTGGTCGCGTTTTTGATCAAATGCGTATTTCAGAAGTTTTTGAGAAACTTAGGCTTGAATTCGGTGAGAATTGATGATTTTAGCGTTGTTGGATGTGTTTTGATGATTGGAGCGAGTTTTTATGATATTTTAAGGTGTGTTGGTGCTTCTGGTTGAGGTCCCGGGGGCCTAGGGGTGATTTCGAATGGTCAATCGGACCAATTTTGGCCTTTGAAAATTCCAGGTTTTCAAGCTATTTTTTTGTAGAAGAATTGATCTTCGCGTTCGTGTTGGTGAGTCGCGAACGCGTAGAAGGGATTTTCAGGACCAGTGTTTTGGCCTTCACGTTCGCGTCTTGGTCATCGTGATCGCAGAAGGATCAGGTGATGAGTCATCGCTTTCGCGTGAAGGCATAAGAGTTCGGGTATAAGGAGTTGGGTTACAGGTCTTTTGCCCTGCGCGTTCGCGGGGTGCTGTCCGCGTTCGCATAAGCTTAAGGGTCAAGACCTTCGTGTTCGCGTGGTTGCAACCGCGTTTGCTAAGGGTATTTTTGGCATAGGTGGATTTCGTTCATCGCGAACGCGAGAGGTCCCTCGCGTTCGCATAGAAGAAAATAAGTCTGGGCATTAGGGTTTTATTAAATATTTCATCCGCGAACCAAGTCTTATTTCCACCATTTTTGAGCAACCGTGCGAGCCTTCGGACGGAAATTGAAGGTGATTTCGACTGGGTGTGATTGAAGGTGAGTTCTTTGACCTTAATACATGATTTAATGGTAGAATTAATATAGAAATTTGTAGAAATTCATCAAAAGGGGGTAAAGCTAGGGCTTGGAAATTTGGTATTTCAAAGTGGGATTTGATGGGTCATTTGGACTCAGATTTGGGAGTTTTTGTTATGTATAGACTCTTGACGAGATAAGGAATCCGGTGATGTTAATTTTCTAATTTTTCTAGAAGTGAGCCCGGGGCTCGGGTTTTGCCAATTTCGTGAGTTTCGATATTTTTTGAGTCTTTTCGATTAGGTTATGTTCCCTTAGCCTATTGTAATGTATTCGTCGTGGTTTTGACCAGATTCGACGAGCGGGGAGGTCGATTTGCGAGGTAAAGGCATAGCGAGCTAGGATTTTGGCTGACTTGAGGTGAGTAATGATAGTAAACGATATAC
Source organism: Nicotiana glauca (assembly GCA_026770625.1). NCBI lineage: Eukaryota > Viridiplantae > Streptophyta > Magnoliopsida > Solanales > Solanaceae > Nicotiana > Nicotiana glauca. Next base: position 8,997 of record MU759623.1, on the reverse strand, counting down.
TGAGGGTTTGAAACTGTCATACCGCAAATTCGTGGGACATGACCTATCCCCAGTCAAGCGGACCTGGGTGCCTTTCCTATCCCACGCGTACCCCGTATTTTCATTATGCATTAATCAAAGGGAATAGTAACTTATAATTAAAACACCATTTTTACAAAACACACAGTCACTTAATGAGGTTTACAACTTTCATGGCAAAATATACAACATACATATTTACATAAGTTCGCAACCCATATTTACTGTCTACGGAGCCTCTTAAAGTACAACAGGATAATACAGTATTTGCCGGTAACAAGGCTCCGATTATACCTTACACAAAATCAAAATAAAACTCCGGACACAAGTGGCCTGAGCCACGCAGGGCCCCAAGAGGAGTGGGGCTCACCAAAAAGCTGATGGAAGATGAAGGGGGAGCTACGGTTGGTGGAATGGAGTACCAGCTGCGGATCCACCTACAATCATAACACGAATGTAGCGCCCCCGGCAAAAGGGACGTCAGTACCTTTGAATTGTACTGGAATGTATAACAAATCTTACACTGAGTAACCTCAAGCCATACACAAGTAATGAACAATAGAAGGAAGCAACAATTGAGTACACACAAGGAAGACAATCAAGGCAAACAAGTTAACAAATTCTCCTTTCCCCATCATCATTTCCACATTTTCAATTTCACAACGTTCTCATATTTCATTTCAATAGTGATATCGATCACTTTTCACCCTTATTACCTCGGCCACCCTTATTACCTCGGCCACCATTATCACCACAACCCACACCTTATTACTTTGTGTTGCGGCGCCCAACCCGATCCCACCAAGCAGTCACAATTCACAAAACAATACCACAACAATAATAATTTACAAGGATAACTACAACAAGGTTTAAGAACAACAATCACAATTCCCAATAACAACAGCAACACAACTCACAAAAGGTTTAGGTGACTATTCATGTCATTTCCATCTTTTTCAACAACCCTTTATACCATTTAGATCACAATAATAGTTTATTGCCATTTACTTGCTCAATCACATCGGGTGTCTTAACCAACAACGCATAAGGCACAATATTTACATGAATTTACAAATAGTTCACACAATGTAAACACATCCTGTTCACAAGAGTTTAACGTCACAAGTAATTCATGGAGATATCACATACCAAGTATTGAACACCAAGCAAGGCGATTTTACAAAGGTTAAGGTTAGCCATACATACCCGGAGCTGAATTCCTTTTTAATTTCTACTTCCAACTCACCAAAAATCTAGCAATGTTAATATAGTGCACAAATTAATACACATTTCTTACAATCAAAGTTTACAATCACTACCCGAACGTATTTAGGTTATCAAACCTCCCTTACACAATTCTTTATCCCCACCTAATTACTCTTACTAGATTTTAGGTTTTAAAGAACATGCATGTTTATTTAAACTTCCATTTTCAAGGATCAGTTCATGAGAATTCCCCCTTTTATTTAAATTTTAAAATCAAAGAAAAAGGGTTGGGGATTCTACCTGCGAGAGTGGAGATGAAGACAAGTAGTTGGAATTTTCCGGGCTTGGATGACTTTGGAAAATCAGTTGAAGAGGATGAGACTTTCTCTCTCTAGATCCCTCTCTTCATTCTCTCTAGTTTTATCCAGAAAATGTGTAAAAATGAAGTGTTGGTGTGTTTTATTGAAGAAGATATCAAGTTGAAAAATTAGAAAAATCTGGAGCCGAGCGGGGTCTGCGGTCGCACTCTACGATCGTAGAGTGGAAATGCGGTCCGCATAATGGACCGCAGAAGTGCTCCTAAAATTTGACTTCTCTGCCCGGGTTTGCGATAGAAATGCAGTCCGCATTTCTGTTCTGCGGTCGCATAATGCGCCACAGAATTGTCCTTCACAATTCCTTGTGGAATTTATGCGATGGTTATGCAGTCTGCATATGGATTATGAGATTGCATAATGGACCGCATTTTAAACATCAATTTCGACTAACTCACAGGTTAACTCTGCGGCAAAAATGCGGTCCGCATACCTGATCTGCGACCGCATTCTGGACAGCATAATGGAAATTTTTTGGAAAATTTTGATTCTTGATTTTTAAGTGCAAAATCGATAAAAATGGTCCGAACTACTAACACATATTCGGATCTTGGCACTACAAGCTACTAGGTTTTAAGCCCAAAATTTTACGGGGCCTTACCTCCTCCTCCACTTAAAATCATTCGTCCTCGAATGAGGATTTTTGAAAATCAGTTGGTTTGAAAAACATGATATGCAGACTCTCAAAATTTTCACTAACTCCCACATTTTTAGAAAAAAAATATTTCGCTAGAGTTTCCTTTGTATTATGGACATATCTACCTGTCAGAGAGCCCCCGAAACATATTTTCAAACACCATTACCCAATTCCTATCATCCCTACAATGGCATACAATTCATTACCTCAACAGTTGCACATATTCAATCACTTGACGAACTTTTGCACATAGTTTGATTATTACAATGAGTCCTATATACTTTAACCTCTTCGATTCACTATACACACATAAATTAATCATTACCAACCTATACTATCATAAGCCAATTAATTATCACAGGAGTTCTTACAAAAATTTTCATTTACCAAGAAGGGTTTGCATATGACTCAAATAATCACAACACATACAATTTCGGCACAACTTGAAGAATTCCAATAGAAAAGCATTTAGGGGAAATATGGAGTGTATTTGCACCAAATGGAACACAACATCAGTTTGCTTAGAGATAAAAGTTCGCACGATCACTACTAGACTTGTTCAAACAGATGGGGATATTTTTCTTTCATTTCATCTTACGCTTTCCATGTGGCTTCCTCAACTCAATAAAGCACCGCCATAATTATACATCGATGAAAAGGACCCCAGCATTACAAATACTACTTTATCATGATGATACTTGGGCATGGCCCGCACATTTTTAAATCATAACACCTAGAAGGTACCTTTCAAATCAAAACCAACTGCTATGCAATCAAGAGAAAATATTTTATCTCCACAATACTCTCGGCCTTCAATGGCCTCTTAAATCTACAGACTTCGCCAGAATACATTCATATGAACAATTTCGACCCCCTAAACTTAGTTAACGGGGATAACAATTAGATATCTCGCATAAGCTAACTATCACTATCTTCACCTTCAATAATTTCCACCAGAATGATACACAATTGATCTCCACTTACTTTCTTAGACATAGACATGTGAATCCAAAGAATATATGGCAACAAGCATGGGAAAACTTCATACTCCTAGTGCGGCCTACTGTGGGATAAACTTATGCTACCTTTATTATCAACTCACATACATATTTAGGAGAAAACATTGAGAATAGCCTGCTCACCCTCCAAACTCTAAATCTCTAGGCTCACACTCACACTAAACCCTCGATAACCTTCAACAATTACCCTAGGATGTGCTATCATAAACTGACCATAAAATTACCTATCACATATATATGTGATCACACTATGAAGCTCCATCTTTGACTCGTCTGAACTTACAACACTCAATGTATCTAATACAATGAGGAACAACAGAGTTCAAGATCGGACTATGTTATTCAGGAATCCATTTAGGCACTGAGCAGAGCATTCCATGAGGTTACATACTAAGAGACATGAGGATTTCTATTAATGATGCTGATATAGTCAATCATTGTGACGACATCAACTATTAGACAATTAAAGCATCGGGGTAACTCGTACACCGGCAATAAGAACCATTAAGGAGGAATATTCAAGTACGTGACCCAGTCGTTTCCTGGAGTGTAGGGAAAATCCAGTTATCAAGAATGAGAATAATCTGGCACCTTGAATGTGATACGGGTTTCAGAATACATGCAGTTGAATTACACTCTTAACATTACTTGGCACACGAAATCTATGCCATAAGCTCGTGAGGATGAAAATAAGTTGACCACTTATGAGATTCTCATATTTCAGACAGCTTAACCCTTCCTAATAATTGATCATATACGAGGGAACTAAAGATACGACCAAACTTATCTTTCAAATCGATATGCTCATGATATGTGCAAAAATCTGAGGGCATCTAATCTCATACTTTTCTCAAGTAAAACCACATAGCTCGGATACCTAAATGTTGGGATGAAATCATGTACTGGTTAGAGGTGTTATAATGTTTAACATGATGCTCCGGGGAGAAAGACAAATGACACTCCTATCCTCCCAAGGAGGTGTAAT